>JABUQX010110167.1:12500-16144 GCA_015478945.1 Trachelipus rathkii | reverse complement strand
AAAGATAAATATATTAAATATATTAAAGATAAAGCAAAGAAAACCATGGTACCCTAAAATTATTTCAGAAATAAGAATTGTTGATCAGATAGAGGAATTCTATTGCATCTTAAAAAATTTGTTGAGTGGTCAAAAATATTTAATTTTGACTTCCTATCAATGATCAATGCCCAATCCTTGAACAAACGAGGGAATTAGACTAATTGTTGGAGCTCTCTGTTGTAGATAAGTGAAGTTCTTAGAAGCTGAAGCTTAAAATGAAAATAAATTGGTATTAACATATACTGTACATGCAAGATTTTCAAAATATGTTCATTAAATGAAATATTTTATTAAATATTATATATATTATGTATTAGTAGGTTGGACAAAAATTCTGAAGATGAGGTTTTGTCTCAAAAAATTATTGTTACCCAAACTTATGATTACAACTATCATATTTATTTTGATTACAGTTTAAAATACATGTCTAAAAAACAATACAGCGCTATTAATTAGGTTAGGTTGAGGTACACGGCTTTTATTTAGTTCATGCTTGTACAGTTTTCAGAGATATTAACTATATTAAATCAAATAATAAAAAAAGAAATAAAAAAAACAATGCAACATTCAAAATTTCCTTTAGCAAGAAACGAATTATTACACTAAACACAAATCGTAATCTAGGATACATTTATAGTATGTATAGTATATCAAATTATACAGATTAGATAGATATATATATATATATATATTATAGTATTATCAGAGTATGTATATAAGTATATATAAATATTCATTATTTATATTTAGTATGATATTAATATACTATATATATATATGTGTGTGGTGTGGTGTGTGTGTGTGTGTGTGTGTGCTGTGGTGTCTGTGAATATTAATAAATTCATATTATTTTAAAAGAGAGACAGTAAATAAAGTAAAGAATCAAACATTTATGAACACCCGCAATACAGTAATCTTTCTCTGATTATAGTGTTATTCAAGGTCGAATTGAGTTGAGTCTATACTTCTGAGTAGAATTAAGGACGGTAGCTCGACGGCCAGTTAAAAGACGGTCCACGATTACGCAAGGTGTACGGCTATAAGTAAGTAGAGTAGGTTATGTATATAACACGTAGTAACTGATTGATATAGTATAGGTATATATCAATATATAGTTTATATAATATATGTATATTATTAATGGTATATAGCTATGGATATAATACTACGTATATTATGTAGGTGATAGTGATAGTATAGTAATATATATATTCATATATGTTAAATATATATATTAGTTAGTATATTAGACTAATGTGATATTTATATATATAAGGTAGTTAGTTTAGAGCGATACGTAATATTACGGTTATCTTAAGATAATATAGTAAGTCTTTTTTGGTATTAGTAGTGAGTCATATTACTGCAGGTGGGGTACCGTGGCAATGAAACACTTGGGTCGCTCAAGTTGTATCATACTACTAGTAGTAGGTGTAGTGGTAGTTAACTATAGTACTATATATGTATATAACATTATTATATAGTATTCAAGATTCATTGTTCTCCAAGTGTAACGCTGCGTAGTAGTATGCCTAAAGAATAAAGTTCTCGTTAATTACGTTTATTATGTTATTAAATATATATATAATTATAGTGGTTATATAAGCTAGTATTTGATATATAGGTTATTATCGTATATAGTCGGTGATGTAAGCTAGATTAAGTGAGTAGATGAGTATATAGTAATTAATATATAGTAATATAGTCGATTATGCATAACTGGTGTAGTATATAGGTATGATGATTAAGACCAAAATATACAATCGAGATGCTATATTTTACATAATTATAATAGTACCTAGGTTTATTTGATATGAAAAGCTTTGTTTGCATTATACTAGTTACCAAATAGACCTTAATGTAAAGCACCTTCCAAGTTATGGATAGTAATGTTTGCTTAGGGCTATCATTTTTTTTTTTAAATAAAGCTGTGGTTTCATAGATAAGTTTTTTAAAGCGTTTTTTTCTTTAATATAAATCTATAGCTTACTCCATTGAGTGCATATTATAGTTTGATCGATCTATTTTATTTATGGAAGTTAGGATGGCTAATGACACGGAGACTTTATAACAGTTCAACTGCGGATGTGAATGTTTCAATCTTCAGGGAATAATGGCAGGACACAATTCTGATACAGATAGGGATTCTGCAAGTCTACACAAGCGATGACACAGGAGAGCCTGGCCACAACTTGTCGTGCTTTTTCACAGCTGAGGCGAGTTGCTGTCTCGCTGGACATATTGTATTGGAGGAGAATCATAGGAAGAATAGGTTCTCATCTCATGTTGTTCAGTGATTTACACGGTCAAGGAACAGGACTAGGTCCGCACGATTCGCCTTGAGATAGAACGTGTGATAGTAGCTTGAAATGAACGTGATGTCGTCCGTGGTCCGTATGCATAGAAAATTTTTCTGTAAGAATCGAGAGTAAGACGAGAATTTTCCGCTACATGCAATGTGCAAGTTATGGATTGATGTTCTATGTGTGAGCGCTGTGATGCTTATGTAATTGGTCGGTGTGTTTTGTTCTTTTAATTTTATGGATTATGTTTTGTGTTCCTAACCCTTGTGTATTTATATAAAACATTTGTGTAATAAGTTTCGTACCCTTTTAACAATTTAAATTTCATTAGTGTATTCGAGGGTTTTGAAATATTGGGTAGGAGCTACCTGAGGAATAGATCTTGTGTGTTTTTGCATGTATATAGGTATAAGTATATGTATATATATGATATATATATAGTTATATAGTTAGTATTTAATAGTTTAATATATCATATAGTAGATATATAGTATAATAGTACGTGAATTGCCCTGAACTATTAGTTTGTTGGTCCATTTGCTGGTGAAGACAACTTAAAATGAAAAAAAAAAATAGAAAGCAGTGGGAGTGACAGTGGAATAATCTGATAAGGGTGTTATGATGAAATTGTGTGCTATTTCCATTAAAGCTGAGTTTGCTTTAATGTTGTGATAGGGATTACTATTCGAGCGAAGAAGGATTGTAATCAAACCTAACAGTTAGATGAAAGTAAAGGAATATATAGGTATATATAGGTATATATATTGAAGAATTAGTACGTATATATATATGGTATAGTATATAGTCAGTATACATATACTCTATAGCGTATATATGTAGTATATAGTATATTATATATAGTATCATATAAGTATAGTTATATTATATAACTATTGATGACATATAGGGTATATATAGGTGTGCGATATATTAAGTGGATTTAACGAGGAGCCTCCTTGTTTCTCTGCCTAATGGTCTTGAACGTTGACATGGCAAAGCTAATAATAGCACCAAAAAACAATACCATTCCTAGTTGGATCGTTCTAAACGAAAGATTTGTTTCTCGAAAGAGAGTTTTTAAAACTTCAAAATGTCTTAAAACATATTGATATAGATTAAAAAGCAGCGGGCATTCTTGTTCTCTTTTAAAAGAGCAAAGACGTCGTCGGAGTTGTTGGACTGGGCAAAGGGATTTCGCTGTCGTTTTAAGTCTGTGTTCGTTTGCCACACAAAGTAGATGGAATATGTGTTTTTAATGACGTTTGTTTGTTTAGGTTAAATTTGGCGCAATAATATAGT
>JABUQX010110167.1:0-7500 GCA_015478945.1 Trachelipus rathkii | reverse complement strand
ATGAAATATATATATATAGTATATTATGATATAATATAATTATATATATATATTATATATATAGATATTATATTATATATATATATATATATAGTACTATATGATGTCATCAAAACACAAACTTCTGATTTAAAACAAAAACTGATTGTTTTTTTTTTATTTATTATTTCACTTTTACTTTGTAATTTAAAAAAGAAATAAGTTCCATTTAAAAGAAGCTTCGGCAAAAGATCAAAGATGCAAATAAATATGGAGGGAGCGTGTACTCTGCAGCCCATGTGAATTATTTAACACTTACCAATACCCTAGATCTTTTATCTAATGTACACAGCACACAACACTCACACACACACACACTATATATATACTTATATATATTTATTATATATATATATATAATATATATATATATATATACTATATATATATATATATATAATATATATATTATAAATATATATATATACTATATTATATATATATATATATGGTGTGTGTAAATGGTGTGTGTGTGTGTGTGTTTGTGTTTTCTGTGCGTGTATGCGTGTGTGGGTGTTCGTGCTTCCCCAGCAAAGGGAGGATGAATAAAGAAAGTAATTGCTGGGAGAGAAAAAACACAAAACCGTCAAATTCCTAAACAAGTAGGTGTTAATGAACATATTAAATAGTAAACAACATTATTTTCACAACCCATTTTATTCACAAATGAGCAAGTAAACGTTTAAGACCGTTTCCAATAGTCATGCTAGGAGGATTCTCGATGCGATAGATTATAGCTTAATTATTAGCCTCCACTTCCATTATATATATATATATAGATTATATATACTAATAGTTACTTATATTTATAACTATAATATCTATTGTATACTATATAGTAGTACATAGCCTAATATATATATATAATATATATAATATATATATATAATATATATATATATATATATATACTAATAATATATATATAGATAAACTACTATATATATAATATATATATATACTATATATATATATATATATATATATATATATATATATATATATATAAATATATTATATATATATTATATATATATATATACCTATATATATACTTACAGCTATATATATATATATATATATATATATTATATATTAGATATATATATATATATAATATATATTATACTAATATATAGTATAATATATATATATATATAGTTATATAATATATATAATATAAATATATATTATATACATATATATACTATATACTATATATATATATATATATTACTATATATATATATAGTATATATATATATACTTATTATATATTATATACTATCATATACTATATATATACTATTATAAATGATATTATATAACTAATATATATCTATATATATATATACACATATAAAATATTTACTATATATTATATATATATAACCCACTATATATATATATATATATATATGATATATATATATATATAGTACTATTATATATATATAGTATTATTATTAACTGTTATGTTTACGACTCCGTCAGTTTTGATATTTTTTTGTTTTTGTTTTTTCACTATATTTCGAGTATCTGATCCTAACAAGCATTATAAGTGGTGACGGACTGAATTCAAAAGATATAGGACCCTGCTACGTACGACTACCGTCGAGTTTATTTATTTTTTTTTCTACTAAAGGAAGTCCAAGGGTAACCGAAAAAGATGCATGAGTCGGGCGTCTCTCGGCCTCTCGGGGGACGACGGGGGGGACTTTCCCCCCTCCGGGGAAGGTCTCCGGAACCCCGCTCTTTTTTCCCCCCTTCTCTATTTTTTGCTATTATCTATTTCCATCGCCTACTTACGCTTATATCTTTACTCTATTTGGTATGTGGTGTCGCTGCGGGTTGCTCCGTCCTCCACTACGGGTATGGAAAACGCTCCCCCCATCTGTCCCCCGTCGGCTCGAGCCCAATATTTATTTCTTTTTATTTTTTGTTTGACACTTTCAAAAAAAAAAATATATGCTGATTCCAAATATGTAATAGGTTTTCGTAATGTATAATCTTCAAGACTTATTTTTTTTATTGATATTCTTCTGTGCATAAGCTTCGTATAATGAGGATGATTCCAAATCACTCATGTAATTGGTGTTTTATGTAGTATCGTTACGGTTTCGAGGACCTACTTTTCATCTCTTATTGAATTGTTTTTACTGTATACTATATCACAATCGTGATTTTAAAAAATATATATTAAAAATATCTCTAAAATTGTTGAAAATAATAGCTAAAATTTCAACTTCATTAGTAGTATCATATTACTAGCAATTGTTAAAAAAAAAAAAACAAAAAAACAATCAAAATTGACGGAGTCGTAAAACATATAACAGTGCTATATATATCTATATATATAATACTATATACTACTAGGTATAATACATATATATATATATATTATATTATATATATACTATTACATATATGATATCATTATATTATAGATTCACCTACTCTACATACATATATCAGGCGTCGTGAACTAGGGTAGGCGCAGCGGTACGGTAGCCTTCCGCCGTACCCAATTTTTTAGCTTTTTATGAAAAACAACTTCAAATGGTAAAGCTAAATAAATTAGTTAGGATTTTATAAATAAGTATTGAACACAGATATTTATTATAATAAATTTAAAGAAATCACACTACTTTAGTAATAACAATTATAATAATTAATTCATTTGGAATAGTTTCCTTCCTACTCTGTTACCTAAGATAAATTAGAAAGCGGTGGCGCTACGGGGTGATCTTCATATTTCATAAAAATAATATAGAAAAAGCAAGCTCATACCTTGCATGTGATTGCACAGAAAAATAAGCAAATTTTCAGCGAGTACGAAAACTTTCGCACTCACCAGTGAAATCCGTCGAAATAAATTGAAAAAGATGAATTCTCTCGCTCTCGTCTCTCTCTCTCTCCTCTCTCTCTCTCTCTCTTCTCTCTCCTCCTCTCTCTCTCTCTCTCTCCTCTCTGTCTCTCTCTCTCTCCTATCTATCTTATCTACTATCTATGCTTATCTATCTATAATCTATTCTAATCTATCTATCTATTATTCATCTATCTTATTTATCTACTAACTATCTATCTATCTATCTATCAATGTACGGATATTCATCTTATGTGGACAATAGTGAACATAAATGTTTACCATATATTTGCTGAGTTAAGTTTTGAAATAGAGGCAGTGAAGGTGTTGTGCTTTATTGAATTTTAATAATAATACTGTAACATTTTTATTAACTAAAGTGTTGCTTTTACCGTTATATAATTTAAAAATTATTTAAAAAATCTTCTTGTTAGGCCTATGTCAGGCTTTGAGTCAATCTTTTGCATATAATACACATAAATAACATAGCTTTATTCAAGAGGACGTGAAAATTAAATTTTTAGGTAGAAAAAAAATCATGACGTATTGCTGTTGATGCGTTTAAAAATATCACTATATATGATATATATAATATTAATATATATATATATATATATAATAATTATAATATATATATATATTATATATATATATAATATAATATTATATAATTACATATTATATATATATAATATATATAAACTTTTGCCTACCCAAGTGTAATCTTCAAGGTACGCCATATATTATATAACTATATATATATATAATATATAGATTATATATATATATATATATAATATATATATATATATAGTATATAATTATATATAGTATACTATATAAATATAATATATATATATATATATATTGTCTGTAAAAGTAATATTTTTCTTATATTTAAAAAAAAAAGTATAAAATAAAATATTTCAAAAAATGCAATACCTTAAACCCGATTAATCTTAAACATTTATAAAAAAAATATTCGAAAAAAATATATAATACAAAAAAAATAAAATAAAATAAATAAAATGAACTCTAGGAATATAAGCTGAACTTCAAAGTCAATTTAAATTGTGCTTTTTTCTTTTAAAGATATTGTTAAAAGAACAGTTTGAACTTCTTTGGGTATCAGAGTCCAAATCTATAGTGTCATTTGAATTTTAAATATATAGAGAAATTAATAACAAACTCTCTCTTTCTCCTCTCTCATCTCTCTCTCTCCTATCTATTATATATATATATATTTATTTACCTATAATATATTCATATATATATATAATAGTACTATATATATTCTATATATATATATATATATATATATAAGTATTATATATATATATATATATATATATATATATATTTTATATAATATAGATATATATATATATATATATATACATAATACATATATGATATATATATATATAGCTATTATATATATATATATCATATATATATATATATCTATATATAATACTATATATATATATATATATATATAGATATATATATATATATATACTAATATATATATATATATATATAAACTATATATATATATATATATATATATATATAATAACTATATATATATATTATAATATATATATATATATATATATATGTATATATATATATATACCTATATATATATATATATATATAATATATATATATATATATATATATATATTATATATGTATACTATATATACTTATTATTATAGAAATCATGCCTAACGAAATACGCATGTTTATGTATGTATATATAAAATCCCTATATTTCACCTTTTTAGTGGAGTATTGGTTCTTGAATTCTATTAATTACAATATTATCCGAATTATACCTTCACTTTAAACCTGTGTGACTCCTAACCGAGTGGAGCGGGGAGATCTGCCCAAACAGATCACTTGTCAGACTGAACCGTACCTTATTTCTTCTTGAAGATGTTAATCTTTCAGAAGGTCAACGGTAGGTTTCCTTTAGCTCATCGTGGTGGAGATGGGTAACACACCTGCGTTTACCCATCAGGGAGGCAGTGTGGTCAAACCTATAACTTTCAATAAACAGAGTGAAAATAGGGATTATCTGTAGTATATACTATACTATATATAGTATATATACTATATATATATAATATATACTATACATATATATATATAGTATATATATATATATATATATACTAGTATATATTTATATATATATCGTTACTCAATATGGAAAAAAGAATTATGAGAACTGAATCAGGGATGAGCTTTAAGAGTCTGCACAATCCATTAATGCAAAGTTATCTCTTAAAGTTTTTTCCTCTTCATTACTTTTATATACATAATTTATATATAAAAACATTATATATATATAAATAAATAATTAAATGATTATTATTTTAAAAAATTAATTTTTGAACACAATTTAGCTCTGACGGTGAACTTAGTCTTTTCACAGTTTAAGAACTGTTTTCGTCAGTTAGAAATTATTTTGAAATATATATATTATATAATCAGATATATATATAATATATATATACTATATATCATATGATATATATATATATTATATATTATAGCCTATATATATATTATATATATATTATATATATATTATATATATATAAATTAATATATATAATTTCTAATTTATATATATATATATAATATATATATATATATATATATATATATATATATATATTAAGAACAGATGATGGTTTGAGTTGTGCGTTTTCGCAGGTGTTATTGTTGTGTGGAAGATTATGTCTAATGAAAGATGAAGTAACTGGGTTTTTGAGCATTGAAAACAACCACGTTCCCTACGCCCCAATTGGAAATGTCAAGAAAGATCAGGGTTATTCCTGCAAGGGCGTCCTCCTGCATGAGCTTAATTGCTGGTGGAAGTTTGGTGATAGGTCATTCACAATGAAAGGAGTAATGTAGGGTGGAGTCGTTGGCATAGGTAATAATAAGTGATGAAGTAATAGTGAGAAGATCATCAAAGGAAAGTAGAAAAACACCAATACTATGAGTATATTTAAAGGTTGAGGAATTCGTTTACAATAGCTGTCCATAGAAGGAATCGGAAAAAAAAGAAGGTCAGTGAAAATTCTCAGAGGGAAGACGGATAACCGATCGACGGGAAGAAAAGATTTAGAAGCATTCATAAGCGCGTGTGCCAGACTCTATCGACAGGCTTTCAACATATTTATCGCCACAGCAAAAAAAATTCATCAAAATGCTGAAGGACTGAGGACCAAGAATCGGAGGTAAGATAAAAAAGTTTACTTGTAGAGTATTCTTTACGAAAGCTATACTGGACATCAGAGGTAAGATTAAAAGAATTGAGGTGTATACAAATCTTTCTGTTCATGATAGCATTTTTCAAAACTTTTTTTAGAAAAAAAAACAGAAGATTAAATGAGGATAAACGATAGTTGGCAGGGTTGAGGAGTGCATTACTTTTTTTCGGCAGCAGGCTGAATGAGAACACGTTTCAAGCAGAACTGGGAAGGAAGAAGTAGAAAGACAGAGACGGAATAGTTTACCAAGGAAGGGTGCAAGCTCGAAAGCACAAGCTTTTAGAACCACGAGAGAAATACCATCAAAACAGTAGTATACATTGCACAACTGACAGGAAAGTAGTAGGTTGCCAGAAGCGTTAGACATACTATTAGGTATATGCTTTGTAAAAATATTTTAGTCCTCTTCATAAATATATGTTAAATTAAACATTGTAAATGTCTTTAGGTATATTCCTGTGTTTCTCAAATAATAATAATATTAATAAAATAATAATAATAAATACATAATAATAATCCATAATAATATAATATTAATGTAATAATCAATAATAATAATAAAATAATAATAATAATAATAATAATATAAAACAAGTTCTTTGTTCAAACACATCGTTTTTACGTTATATTTATTTATATCACTTTAAATACCATGAAATATTTCTAGTTAACGTTGAATATAAAATATTAGGTTTATAAGTTGCAAAGAAAATATAATAAATCATAAATGTTACCAACTTACAAATGAAGGAGATATAAATAACTGTCTTACATTTATATTGTACTGTTATAACATTAAACAAGAATAAAAGTAGTTTTGCAAAACTTAAAATGTCTTTATAGTAAATTTATGCTTTAATCTACTATACAAAGAAACATATTTATTTATATATGTCTGGTGCTATCTGCCAAAATACGGATGCTTCAACATATGACGTAAAGCAGTAATGCAATAGAGCATGCTAGGGTGTGAGGGGGATGGGGTATATTATTTGCGTACTGCTTTACTGCTTTACTGCTTTAGTCTCAATAAAGTACATAAAGTAAATTAAAAATTTAGTTATAAACGTTTAAATCCTTATATTAAAAATTTTTAAGGTAACATAAAATTTTTATTAAACAAAAAAAAAGTTTTAAATAAAATGTTAAAAAGTAAATAAATTTTAAAAAATAAAAATTTTAAAATAAAAATTTTAAATAAATAAAATCAAAAATTTTAAAAAAATAAAATGTTTTGAAATAAAAATTTAAAAATAAATAAACAAATTTTCAAAAAAAAAGTTTTAAAATGAAAAATTA
>JABUQX010110166.1:0-15230 GCA_015478945.1 Trachelipus rathkii | reverse complement strand
TATTGTAACTATTACGTCACTTGAAGAATCAATTATGTCAAACTTATATTAGATTATAAAATATGCATAATAGTTATTATTGTTTCACATAGATCTCATAACACTTATAAATTTTACTTTGTCAAATGTACTAGTATATTAGTTACGGGTTACAATGCCAAGTGATCAAAAGTACAAAACGTTACTATATTATAGATATATATAGATAGGTATATAAATAAATGAAAGATACTTATCATTACAGAAAAAAAATAATGAATATCCTAAATATTTTGGGCGAAAAGATTGAAAAAATCTATTTATAAAGATGATCAATGTTGCTCAGAGATTTTTCCCATCACAGTTAAATGCTATAAGGTAACAGTGTTCTCCTCAAGAATCAGAAGAATACAAAACAACAGCAGGAGAAAGGTTATATTATATGGATTGGACATGAAATACAAAAGTGAAAATGGTTGCAGTAACTCAAGTATGGGAGGGGAATCCACAATGGTAAGTGCCTTATTAGGAGGCGGAAGAAAAGGTTAATAATAACTGTATGCAATAACATGACTACATGACAATATAGATAGAAGTATGTGCCAATTTAGCACACTCCAGGTATCGGCTATAACAGATGTACTTTTAACTTTCCAAGCGCTGCGGGACTTGCAGCCATTACTACCATTCGTGATCATGAAAAAGCACACGTTGATCTTTTAAAAAGTGTATTGGGTGATAACGCACGCACGGAATTGGCCTACGCCAATTTTGATTATAAATAAATGATGAGACATTGAATACTCAAAAGGAAATCTTCATTACGGAAATGAGAGTTATTTGCTATGCTGATAGAAGGATTAACAATACAGAAAAGGTTATATGAGAAAATGAATTACACATAGCACAGTCATTGATATAGCAATCTCCTATAATGAATGAAAAACAGCACACAAAAATAAAAGGAGGAAAAAGGTGTACGATCGGAAAAAGAAATCAACGAGAAGGATAGATATCTAAATTATTCTGTATATCTAACGCCACACCAGATTGCCAATGAGCAGAGGTCGATGATTTAGAATGAATGGAAATAAGACCATTATTTGATCATTTCTTTCAGAAATGAAACTGGCTATCAGAAATGAAATTGGCAAAAATCAAATTGTCAGAATTAAGAGGGTTTCCAAATCTTTCTATTAAGGATAGATTCGAAAACTTGAGAGGTCAGAGGTCATAGGTTATATTGCTAGAACGAGCAAGGGCAGAGTTTTTCAAGGGTTGTAAGTTTTGATAAAAAAAATATCTTAAATTAAATATTTATCTGAAATAAAAAAGAAAATAAAGATATTAGATAATTTAAAATGAAAAATAATTAAAAAAAATTAAATATTAAAATCGATATGACTATAAAAGTAGTAGCATCGCGCTAGTTTTTTCTCTACGATATTATGCATTGACAGATGACAATACTTTTAATTTAGAGCAGGTTTATGGAACAACCTAATCTGTGAAACCTATTTAACCTCAGCTGATTTTGAAAACTAAACGACAAATCTACAAGTTACACACCCCGCGTGAGTATTATATCTAGCTAAAATTTGATATACAAATATATTATTATTATATTTTCAATCATTAGTTTTTTTGCATCATTTTTAGAAGTTTGTATTTTTTCTTTTTTATTAAGTAAATACGTCGATAAAGCAACCTGCTATTATACTTGGGCTGGCTGCTGGCTGGTCAATATGCTGAGCAGAACATATGCTATATATATATATATATATATATAAATAATTATATATATACTATATATATATATATATATATATATATATATATATATATATATATATATATATATATATATATATATATATATGCACAGATTTTCATCTATTATACCTTTACACTTAACTGCAGGGTAGTGAATGAAATCAGGCTAACCCTTCCTCCCTATGGAATAGCAAGTTTTAAAAAGCTTCTTTCATATAGTTCCTATTTTTAACCAAAATTGCAAGGAACCTTTCTCCCAAAAGAGTCACGCTACGCCCAGACATACACACTGACAAATATATGATTTTAACGAGTGTATTATTAATTAAAAAAACATAAATATTTATCAAGGAAAAAGGATTTCCTTCGTTAAATATTTTTCGAATTCGAAAATATTTTTCTTTTCAAAATGCGAAACTAATTTCTAGATTGTATTTCGGTAATGAACCGCTAAATTTTTGTAGGTGCTTGTGTGTATATGTGTGTGTGTGTGTAAGTGTGTGTGTGTATGTGTGTGTGTGTAAGTGTGTGTGTGTATGTGTGTGTGTGTGTGTGTGTGTGTGTAGATGTGTGTGTGTGTGTGCTTGATTATATGCAATCAATAATAATGAAGTTATAAGCAAGCCAGCGTGTTGAGTTCCGGTTTGAAAATTATTATTATTATTATTATTATTATTATTATTATTATTATTATTATTATTATTATTATTATTATTATTATTATTATTATTATTATTATTATTATTATTATTATTATTATTATTATTATTATTATTATTATTATTATTATTATTATTTTTAAAGTACGTTGTTTCATGTAAAATTCATATCTCTGTATGTGTCAAAATATATTTAATGTTATGTAATCACGTAATAATATTTATTTAATTTAAAAACGTAAAATTTTTAATAATGTCACTGTTTTGAATATATTAGTAGAAATTAAATTGTAATTATTATTATGGACCTTAAGTAAACTGTGCTCCTCAAAATAATTTAGTATTGGAAAGGTTGGTAAACCTGTGAATTGGATTTTAACATTCTGTATTTATGAAACCTAAAAAAAGAGAAACTTTATTTTAATTTTCAACTATAATATAAATAATATTAACAAAATCTAAAAAGAATTGTTTTTTTTTTGTTTTTGTGCTCCACCATAGGCTTTTGAAAATGAGAAAGCTTAAGCAATATTAGAGACGTCATGATAATAATAAATCGTCAAAAAATTGGAAAATTATTTTTAATGTGTCATAAATACAATAAAATAAAAACCTTTTAAAAAAAAAAAATAAAATAAAAAATACATCTATTTCCTTTATTTTAGAGCTTCACCAATCTATATATTTATTTATTTATATATATATATATATATATATATATATATATATATATATATATATATATATATATATATATATATATATATATATATATATATATATATTATATATATATATATATATATATATATAGTTAGCAGCAGTGGAGCAGTGTTATATATAGCAGCATAGCAGCAGCAGTATATATATATATATGTTGAGCAATATATATATTGTTATATATATATATATATATGCAAGTATATATATATATAGATGGTCAGATTTTTTAATGCTCAGTATGTAGCTAGAGAACGGCAGGTCCTACAGTAAAACAAATTATATATTTGGAATCAGCCGAAAATTCTAAGGATGGGATTTAACTTTTTTTTTTTTTTTTTTTTTTTTTTTTTTTTTTTTTTTTTTTTTTAATTTAAAAAAATACCCTAGGGTAAACCTGACAAATATGGCGGGGGGGGGGTCTCTCGGCCTCCCGGTGGGCGACGGGGGGGATCCCTCCGGGGAGGGTCTCCGGAACCCCTGCTCTTTGGTCTTGGGTGTCGGGGCTCCTCCGACCATCCTCCGGGTAGCGTGAAACGTCCCCCTCTGTCCCCGTCAGCTCGAGCCCCCTAAATTTGGTGAAATAATTTTGTTTTTTTTTGGAAAATTTTAAGTTTTTTTGCTCACATGCGCACTTATTAAAATTATTGACTGCTAATTTCTCATAATATTATGAATGACGTCATAATGTGGAACGCGTTTTCAATCCATTTTTAAATTGCAAAAGCATTTTAGGAGTAAATTTTTTTTATGTTTGTAACAAGGGATAGGCTTACTAGGCTAACTTATGCTCGGTAGTTATAAAAAGCGATTTTCCTTATGTAACATCATTGTTATAGTAACGTTGCTTAACTTTGAAGCATAATGAAGTCAGTAGTATTGCCCGCTTTTGGTATCCTCCACCCTTTTCGATATGAAGGAATAGAGATATTTGCTTTAAACTTGGAATATAGTCTATATATGGGTACAGCATGCAATCCGTGTTAAATTTCAAATTCTTAGGATTGTATATAGAGGTGGTCCACTCCCGCAGGGGACGGCCGATTATAGCGCTAGCCTTTGTGCTTGATCTGCGTGGGTGAGGTTAGGCCCAACGAGATTGCACGAGCGTGATGACTTAAATCTCGGCGCCAGCCGAGATTACGTCAGCGCGCGAGAGCGCACATCCACCTTTACATATTATTATTATTATTATTATTATTATTATTATTATTATTATTATTATCATTATTATTATTATTATTATTATTATTATATTATTATTAATATTATTATTATTATTGATTATTATTATTATTAGTTGAACAAGAAACACTATTTGAGTTCGTTTTAAAAACCCCTTCTACATACCTTTCACCTTCGGCGTCTCCTCCTGCGTCAGCGACTTGCATAGCGTTCGAAATCAATACCGATTCAGCATGCGACAATGCATTCATGCCCTTTGTTTCGTGTCTTTCGCGTTTGCTTCTGCAGCGGCAGCAGCAGCTCCGGGTCCGCAGAAGCGTCACGACCGGTTCTGGCCCCGATTCCGGCTCCGGCTTCACCTTAGGTTCCGCGTCCGCATCACCTAGTAGTATTCACCGCTTTTGGACCGTGGCAGCTTTTTCCCAAAAAGTCATAAGAGATAGTTTTGCGTTAAAAACTGGAAATTAATCTATATATGGGCTAAGGCCGAATCCGTGTAAATTTCAAGTCTGTGATGTATATAGAGGGTGGTCACCCCCGAAGGTGGACGCCGATATTGCGCTTCACGCCCTTGTGGCTTGATCTGCGGGGGTAGATTTATTGCCTCAACGAAGAGTTGGGCTTCGAGCGTTGTTTATACTTAATCTCGTCGCAAACGAGATTACGTCAGTGCGCGAGCGCGCGCGCGTCCGCCATACACATACACATTATTTATTATTACGTGAAGATTCGATTCCGACAGGTAAATCGACATCCAAAGTCCGAAAAAACGCATCCTGAGGATCGTTTTTTACGCACTCGGACTTCGATTCCGCCGTGGCTGCGTCTTCGCATCCGGTTTGACTCCGACGTTGAGAGCCAGCCTGCCTCCGACCGATCTTATGCGTATCGCTGCTAAAATTTGGAGGATGTTAGATGATGAGGTAACCTAAGTGTATATACGAAGTTACGCCTGCGTGGGTTCCCCCCGAAGGGGGCCCCACCCCATAAAAAAAATTAATTGAGCGTATAAAGCTGAAATTTGGAGAGATTCAGAGTTGAGTTTCTAGAAAGACTTGGTAATGGATTCTGAGGAGTTGGCTCCGGCACCGCGTGCTGAGCCACTGCGTGCTAGTTAATTAAACATCGTATAACAACAATATGTGTGCTATATTATGTATTGTATCTGTAGATTCGAAAAATAGTTCAGAACCATCAAGAAAGGATAAAAATAAAACAAAATAAATAAATTAAATAAAAAATAAATAAATAAATAAATTCTTATTCTTTTTGTTTATAACTTAACAAAATTTACGTTTACATACCCTAATCAGTAACATTCGGTAACATGAAATCACATCTCCAGCCACCCTCATATCCTTCTGTGATCTATTACTCTATTGATCTATTGATTATGGTCAAAGGTCACATTTTTACTAAAATTGTCATGTTTACATACCCTAAAGCGTAAATCAGTAAATCAAGCTGTCCAACCATCCCTCCTGTCCAGTCGTGATCTATTGATCTATTGATACAGGTCAAATTTTTACTAAAATTTCATGTTTTTACATACCCCTAAAGCAGTACAATCCACCAAATCAAACCGCCCAACCATCCTCCTGTCCAGTCATGACTATTGATCCATTGATTAAGGTCAAATTTTTACAAAATTGTAACGTTTTACATACCCAAAAGCAGTACATCACTAAATCAAACCACTATCCAACTCCCTCCTGACCATCTGATCATTTGATCTATTGATTAAGGTCAAATTTTACTAAAATTGTAATCGTTTACATCACCCTAAATCAGAAATCAGTAAATCAAAACCACCATCCAGCCAGCATTCCGGCCACCACTCATGACCATCCTTGATTATGAATCCTATTGATCTAATTGATTCACAGTCAATTTTGAGTATCATTTTGAATAAACAGAACATAAAATCAAGTTCGTTATACAAACATCACAATCAATATATGTGACGTAACAAATTTCACATTTATAAAGTTTACTTAGTATCATCTGAACTAATATAACCCACAACAACAAACTTAGCACAACTCTTAAACAGGAATAAAACTGTTAACTTCAACAAAGTTCCACACTTAACAACAGTAAAGTAACTATAATAGCATACAAAAAACGTTAAACCATTAACACTTCTAAACATATCGCTGTTATTTTACATTAAGACTGTAATATTTAACAAACAATTTATCACACACATTGGTAATATCATACAGACAATGCAGTATACTCTAACATAATAAGGTTTTCACATTAAATAAAGCTAACCATATCGTTACATGAACTAAGAAAAAAATGCACAATGACAAAACCTATCACACCTTACGCACGAATAACTGTTAACCATTAACAAAGTTTCGAGCTAACAACAGTAAAGTAACTAACATAGCACACAAAAACGTAAACTTATTCACAACTTTGTCAAGTATATCTCTAACATACCAATTTTTTACATTAAACATGGTAATATTTAAACAAAATGTTTACCATACCGGTAATTATCCATACAGAACGCGAAAAGATTTCTTAACTAAACAAAAGTTTTCCACATTAATAAAAACTAACATTGCGTAACATGAACTAAGAAAATAATGCCACAAAACAAAAACCTAACACACTTACACAACACAATAAAACTGTTACATTAACAAAGCCACCACTTAACACCAGTAAAGCCACTACATGGTACACGAAACGTAACCTAATCTTACTTTTTCAAGCATATCTCAACATATTAACGTAATCTTACACTGACACAGAAACATTTAACTAAAATTTATCACAAAATTGTTAAATATCATACAGAGCAGCGAAAGTATGCTAACGTAACAAAGTTTCCACATCAATAAAGCTAACATATCGCTACATGAACTAAGAAAATAATGTACAAAGACAAAACTTAGCACACCTTAAACAGAATAAACTGTTAACACTAACAACAGTTTCACACTTAACAACAGTTTAAAGTAACTAACATGGCAGGCAAAGTGTAACCTATTTCTTACTTTTTCAAGCATATCTCTAACATATTAACGTTAATCTTACACTGACACAGTAACATTTAACTAAATTTTCTCACAACATTGGTTAATTATACTATCAACGAATATACCACGACATAAAGTTTCCACAGTCCAATAAAACTTCACATAGCCTACACATGAAACTAGAAATAATTACATAAGACAAACCTAAACACAACTACACACGAATCAACGTTAACATCTAACAAGTTCCACCGAGTTCTTTAATACTAATCAGTGAATATATGCTGTAACAAGTTTTCACATTAATAAACTAACATAGCATCATATGAACTAATAAAATAATGTACAACGACAAACCTAACCACATCTTACGCACAATCAAACTGTTAACATTAACAAAGTTTCACTTAACACCAGTCAAGAACTTACTACATACAAAACGTAACCTGTTTCATACTTTTTCCAAGCATATCTCTAACATATTAACGTTAATCTTACATTACACAGTACCATTATCAAAAATGTATCTAGAAATAGAAGTGCTTAAATACCTAACGGATAACGACAGATCCCTAAATTTTAGGCTTATCTCTTTTAGACTCCGCCTCCTTTCAGAAAAATAACCAACCAAACAAAAAAATGTTCCTTAAATCTTCAAATTATGAGAAGAAAATAACCAAATTTATTTAACTTCACGCGTTTGAATTTACTCAAAGCGGTAGAAAATGCCTTAAAATCTAAGAATATGAGTGTAGGCCTTTTACAGCAAAACTAAATTTCTAGCACACAAAATAAACATAATTACGAAGTAGCCACTTAAAACCAGCAGTATAAAAATTACCGAACACACGTACAACGTAACCTCATTCCACACTTTTCCAAGCATATATCTAACTATCAATGTAATTTACATTAACATCGTAATATTTAAGCAAGTTCAGCATAACCACCGTCTAATCATCATCACTGACAAAAAATATATATTCACTACACGTAACAAATGTCATTTACGATCCAACTTCGTAATATTTAACAAAAAATCATCATACACCTCGTCTAACAATATCCATAAATACCGCAGCGAATAGTGCTAAAACATAACAACAGGTATTTTCCTTACATACTCATTAAATCAAAATTATACCCTGATCATAATCACTTATGTCCTTTTCACTTCTTTTAGGCAGTTAACCATAAAGTTTACTGATTTTTTTAAACAGTAAATCCAGTAAATCGTAAATCAAACCACCATCCCTGCCAGCCCCTAACCGTCCCACCCACCTGTGATCTATGAACTCCTTTTTTTTTTTTTTTTTGTTGAATTTATTGCATTTCTCGAGTATCATTTTGGATAAACCACCAACATAAAAATAAGTTCCTTTAATAATAACGACCTACGAATTATAGATCGCTTAACCCAACAAAAGTTTCAGCATCAAGTAACAGCTCAACATATCATAACTTTCAACTAAGAATATAATGTCACAAATGTCAAAACCCCTAACATACCTCGCGATGAATAATTCAGCAAACATCTGGCTAAAAGGCACTTGCTCATCAGCTAAGAAAAGGCTAGCTCAATGAAAAACTCATTTGTTCTGAGTACTCGCGCACATCAGCAACAGGTAAACCGTATTATCATAACAAAATCCCTTAACAACAAAGTGACCAATCTATCAAGATACCACATCTTAAACATGAATAAATTAACACTATCTTCATCAAAGTGTCACTCGTTTCGAGTATCACATCATTTGAACTATGAATAATCGTAGACATTAGCAAAATCCTGGGCCAAACCTAACATTACTCAACAAAACTTAATAGACCTCACGTTTCTTAACACAATCATCGTCATTAAAAGAAATTTAGGAAAAAATTCCATGGAAGATAATTCTACTAACAAATCAGTTATTTCACATTGTCATAGTAATATTGTACATAACGTTAATGCCTAATCTACAATGACCTACCCTTCGCCATCAAACGAGTTCATCATTTTAACCAAATACTAAAGCAAGTACACTACTTTATCTCCTTCCAAGAGAACTGGTTCGCCTTCGAATCCCAGAGGATCCGCGTCCTCCTTTGATCAAAGGTCTGAAAATCCTGCAGAGTCGGAGATCACTCCCGAAAGGTGTAAGGCGGCTTTACCACCTCGAAGGAGGGGTAAGGCCTCGCCCTTCGGCTGAGCCCAAAACATTGTTACGGTTAAGCATTTATATTCTGTACAGTATGATGATTAGACAGTGTTATGCTAAATCTTTGTTAAATTACGAGTTAAAGTAAAATTGAACATTGATATGTTAGATATATGCTTGAAAAAGTTGTGAATAGTACGTGTACATGGTTAGGTACTTTACGTGTTAAGTGCGAAAGTTTGTTAATGTAGTGGTTTATTCGTACGTAAGATGTGTTAGTTTAGTCGTGACAATTCATCATTCTTAGATTTATCGTAAACACCGAAAATTGGACTGCTTAACCATTGCTTGTACTTCCTGCCAGAGGGTCAAATATAATAGGTATTGCATACTTTATACAAATGGTTAAAGCATAAAAATCATTTTCATGTTTAGAATTGGTATTTTCTGAAAGGAGGCGAAGTCTAAAAAGAGATAAGCCTAAAAACTTACTTTATTCGTCTTTACTCGTTAGGTATTATGATGATTAGGTATGTTTATATACATTTTTTGAATAATGTTACTGTGTCAATGTAAAATTAACGTAATATGTTAGAGATATGCTGGAAAAAAGTATGAACAGGTTACTTTTGTATGTAAAGTAGTTACTTTACTGGTGTACAGTGAGGAACTTTGTTAATTAACAGTTTTATAGCGTAAATGGTTAGGTTGTCGTTGTACATATTTCATAGTTTCATATGATGCTATGTTAAGTTTATACATTGACAAACATTGTTATGTTAGCATATATTCACTTGATTAGTATATAAAGAACTCGGTGGAAACTTTGTTAAGGTTAACAATTTATTCGTGTTGTTAAGTTGGTTAGGTTTGTCTTTTGTACATTATTTCTAGTTCACTGTTACGCTATGTAAGTTTATTGATGTTGGGAAACTTTATTAACGTAGAGTATATTCGTTGATCAGTAAATTAACCAAATTTTCGGAGAAGAACAATTTAGTGTAAATGTTACTGTGTCCAGTGGAAGAAACGTTAATATGTTAGAGTATGCTCTAAAAATAAGAATACGTTACGAAAGATTGCAATGTTCAGTTACTTTACTGTTGTTAAGTGTGAAACTTTGGTTATTTTATCCGCTTATTGATGTTTGAGATGTGTGTATTGTCTTTGACATTATTTCTTAATGCTTCATGTAGCGATATGTTAGCTTGATGGATGTGGGAACGACTTTGTTACGTTAGCATACTTCGCTGCTCTGTATGATAATAACCAATGTTGTGATAAATTTAGTTAAGTTACGTGCAGTGTAAGATTAACGTAATAGTTAGAGATATGTTGAAAAAAGTAAGATTAGGTTACGTTTCGTGTACCATGTTAGTTGCTTTACTGTTGGTAAGTGTGGAACTTTTTTAAAGTAAACAGTTATTTGTGTGTAATTGTTTAGGTTTGTCTTGGCAATTTTTTCTATCATGTTAGCAATGGAGTTTTATTAATGTGATAAACTTTGTTATGTTAGCATACTTTCGCTGTTCTGTATGAATAATTACACAAGTTATGGAAAATTTTGTTAATATTACCATGTAATGTAATAACATCGTTATGTTAGAACTCATACTGGACAAAGTGTGAATAAGTTACGTGGTGCTATGTTAGTTTTACTTTTACTGTTGATTAACTCGAAAACTTTGTTAAGTTCAACAGTTATTCGTGTTTAAGTTGGATAGGTTTGCTTTAGTACCATTATTTCTTCAGTCATGTAACGATTGTAGCTTTATTAATGTGAAAACCTAGTTATGTTAGCAACTCTTTGATCTTTATGATAATTAACCAATGTTGTGATTAAATTATTGTTAAATTATTACAGTCTTAAGTAAACATACAGCGAATGTTAGAAAAGTTGTAAGTAGTTACATTTTGTATGCATATTAGTTACTTTACTGTTTTAAGTGTGGAACTTTGTTACACGTAAACAGTTTTATGCCTGTTAGAATGTGCTAAGTTTGTTGTTTGGGTATATCATAGTTCAGGATGATTTACTAAGTAAACTTATAATGTGAAACTTGTTACGTCAAAATATTGATGATGTTTGTTATATAAGAAACTGATTTTATGTTTATGTTTATTCAAAATATGACTTCGAAATCTGACTTGAATCAATAGATCAATCAATCAATAGATCAAGGATGGTCATGAGGGTGCCCGAGGGTGGTTGGATGTGGTTTGATTTACTGATTTACTATTTTAGGGTATGTAAAACGTTACAATTTTAGTAAAAATTGACCTTAATCAATAATCAATAGATCACAGATGGTCAGGAGGGAGTTGGATAGTGGTTTTATTTATGATTTACGCTTAGGGTATGTAAACTTGTACAATTTAGTAAAAATTGACCTTAATCAATAGATCAATAGATCATACTGACAGGAGGGATGGTTGGGCGGCTTGATAGTGATTACTGCTTTAGGTATGTAAAAAACATGAAAATTTTAGTAAAAATTGACCTTTTCAATCAATCAGATCAATAGATTTCACGACTGGACAGGGGGATGGTTGGACAGCTGGATTTAGTGAATTGTACTGCTTTCAGGGATGTACAAACATGACATGCATTTATAGTAAAAAATTTGACCTTAATCAATCGATCAATAGATCAGTAGATCAATAGATCACAAAACTGCAGGAGGGGGTATGGATAAGTGAATTGATTTACGATTGTACTATTAGGGTAGTTAACAAACGTACAATTGAAGTATAACAAAAAGAATAGAAATTATTATTTATTATTTATTTATTATTTATATATTTTTTTAATTTTATCTTTTCCTTGATGGTTCTGAAACCCATAAAATCAAATTCTCACAAGATCCCATAAACATATATAAGCACACCAATATTTTGTTATACGATTGTTTATTAACTCAGGCACCGCAGTGGCTCAAGCACCGGTGCCGGAGCCAAACTCTCAGATTCCTATACCAAGTCTTTCTAGAAACTCAACTCTGAATCCTCTCACCAAATTTCAGCTTTATACGATCAATTTAATTTTTTTTATGGGGTGGGGCCCCCCTTCGGGGGGAACCCACTCAGGCATAACTTCGTATACACTGAGGTTACCTCATCATCTAACCCATCCTCCAAATTTTGCCGATACGATCAGCCGGCGCCGCATCCAGGCGGCAATCGGAGTCGGAGTCCTAATCGGATGCGAAAACGCAGCCTCGGCGGAATCCGAGTCGGAGTGCGTTAAAAAACGATCCCTTACAGGGATCGTTTTTCGACTCTGATTCGATTTCCTTCGGAAATCGAATCTTCAACGTAATAATAATAATAATAATGTGTATGTGTATGCGGACGCGCGCGCTCGCGCACTGACGTAATCTCGTCTGCGACGAGATTACGTCATCACGCTCGAACCCAACTCTCGTTAGGCATAAACTCACCCACGCAGATCAAGCCACAAGGGCGTAAGCGCAATATCGGCGTCCACCCTCGGGGGTGACCACCTTCTATATACATCCTACAGACCTTGGAAATTTACCACGGGATCGTCTTAGCCCATATATAGATTATATTCCAAGTTAAAGCAAATATCTCTTATACTTTTTGAGAAAAAGCTGCCACCGGTCAAAAGCGGTGAATACTACTACGGTGATGCGGACGCGGAACCTAAGGTGAAGCCGGAACCGGAACCGGAATCGCGGCCAGAACCGGAGGCTGAGACGGTGCTGCGGACCCGGAGCTGCTGCTGCCGCTGCAGAAGCAAACGCGAAAGACACGAAACAAAGGGCATGAATGCATTGTCGCATGCTGAATCGGTATTGATTTCGAACGCTATGCAAGACGCTGACGCAGGAGGAGACGCTGAAGGTGACAAAGGATATGTAGAAGGGGTTTTAAAACAACTCAAAAGTGTTTCCACTTCTTCAACCTAATAATACATAATAATACATAATAATAATTAATAATAATAAATAATAATAATAATAATAATAATATAATAATATATAATACATAATAATATATAATAATAATAATAATAAAATAATAATATGATAATAATAATACATATGTAACAGGTGATGATTGCGCTCTCCGCCCGCTGACGTAATCCGGCTGCTGCCGAGAGTACTCACACGCTCGATTGCCCAAACTCTCGTGTAGCCTAAACTCACCACGCCAGATCAAGCAACAAGGCGTAAGCGCTATATCGGCGTCCACCCTTCGGGGTTGACCACCCTCTATATACCATCCTCACAGACTTGAATTGGGAGCCCGCTTCAGTAACACGATTCGAGCTTATCCCAATAATATAGCACTATATTCCAAGTTTAAAGCAAATGATCTCTATTCCTTCATATCGAAACAAGGGTGGAGCATACCAAAAAGCGGCAATACTACTGACAGTCATATCATGAATCTATCATATTTGATTACGACAATTAAATATTTACACTTCCGAGCGTGGCTAGCCTAGAAATCCTGCCCCCTTGTTTACAAATAAGAATGTTACTCCGGAAAATGTATTTTGCAACAAGAAAATCTGCGATTGACAACGCATTCCACATTATAACGTCAGTCTAAACATCGATGAGAAAATTTATTATCCAAGGTTTTCAGTAAGTCCGAGGAAAGCAACTTTAGTTTCATTTTTAGTGATGGTGAGACTTCCTTGGAAAAGCTGAGATCGGGTCTTCTTAACTTTCATGGCAACGAATGGGTAGCCGAAGTCATAAGTTTGTTTTTGAAAATTTACGTTTCAAAACAAAAATTGTGCCAAGCAGCGCGAGTAGCACAAAAGTTGAAATTTTTGTTCTATGATATATATATATATATATTATATATATATATATATATATATATATATATATATATATATATATATATATATATATATATATATATACATATATAATATATCATATATATATAATATATTCATAAATATATTTATAATATATATATATATACTTAACTCACCTTATATAATATATATAAAATTATATTTATATCATACTTATTGTAATAGTATTATATTTTGTTGGATACTTATCCCTCATACATATAAATTTGTGTAACAAATGTACAGTTGAATTATATCGAGATAATCCTGTTGCCGATCAAACTACAATCTATATAATATTAAGAATAATAATATAATAATTTATATATATATTCATATTATAATATATATATAAAATAATATATATATATATATATATATATATATATATATATAAATATATATACTATAATATATATTTATATATATATAATATATATAATATATATATATATATAAATTATATATATATATGGTCAGGGCTCGATAGCTGACCCTCGTATTCTTAAAGAACATTACTACGGTAGTACATAAAAACTGAATTACATTTTTTGGAACTCAGCGACACATTTTATGCAGGAAGATGGAAGCAAAGAGAATAAAAGAAGGGAGATAAAAAAATAATAATAAGTAAATTTTCCTAACACAAATTTCCCCCAAATATTTTTCTTGCCAGATTTCTTGAAAAATCACGGACTTGCATTCAGATGGAATAAAAAAATATATATTTTGTATTTAGTAACGTAAATGCATGCACACAAGGGTGAATCCCGTGCCCCCCGACCCGTGCAAAATAAATTTTTAAAAATATAAAAACAGTATTTTTTAAGATATAATACAAAAAAATACAAACATCAGATTTTTTAAGTTACCTAAAAATATTGGAAAGCTATTAGGGGAAAACGTTTATTTTAGTATCAGTTTAAAATAAGTTTGA
>JABUQX010110165.1:45000-70102 GCA_015478945.1 Trachelipus rathkii | reverse complement strand
AATAGGTTAATATCAATACCTCACGTACGGCATATAGCCCTATTCAAGGAGGGTACAACTTCTCTTATGTATATTATTCCACACCTCTACGTTATAAGCTCATAAAGCCCTATTCAAGGAGGGGAATACTTTCATTCATTGAGTAATTCACATATTAGTCTCACGGTGAGGCTAATAATTAGCCCTATTACAAGGAGGTGGAAACTTCTTCCTAGTTAATTTTACCACTATATATTTATTATAATATATATATATTATATATATATTATATATATATATTACTTTGCACGTGAGCGTTAGTCTCTATTACAAGGAGGGGATACTATTCTTAGGTTAATTCAATATAGATTATATACCTTTCTCAATCGGGCATTAAGCCCTATTTTTAAGGAGGGAATACTTTACTATGGTAAATTTTATCAGACCTTTTCCGGTACATTTAGCTACTCTTATTTACAAGGAAGGAAACTAATCTATAGGTATAAATTATTTCACTACCTTCACCTGGAGCATGCCCTCTATCTAGTAGGGAACTTTCTTCTTAGGGTTTATCTATATATACACACTCACGGCATAGCCCTCATTTACAAGGTATGGGAACTTACTTTCATTATATGTAATTCTCAACACCTTCACTAGGTGAGCATATGCCCTTTTCACAATAAGGAGGGTAATCTTCTCTAAGGTAATTATCACTAACCTATCTAACGTGTGTGAAGCATAGCCTCTTCAATAGTGTATCTAAGGGTAAACTCGTCTGGTATAATTCATAGTACTCATATCACTGAGGGGCATAGTACCTATTTTAGAGTGAAAAGGGATACTTTCTCTATAATGATAATTCACACCACTACATCGAGGCATAGCCCTTATAAAATTTGTATATATATAGAGGTAGACTTCTGGTAAGTTATTCACACCTTGACACTATAAGGTGGCATTAGTCACTCTAATCAAAGGTGGGGAACTTTATACTTCTAGTAATAAATTTCAAACACCTCACGTGCATAAGTGCTATATTCAAGGAGTAGAATTCCTCTTGGAGATATATAACTAATCATACACCTCACTAGGCATAGCCCTATTCAAGGAGGGGAAATCTTCATCTCTATCTAGGTAATTCAACCTCACGGGCATAGCCCTATTCATCAATATCTGTAGGAGTATATTATCTCAATAAGGTAATAATTATCTCACACCTATATCATGGGCATTGCACCTCATTTATTCATAGTAGGGTGAAGATAATTTACTCTTAAGGTAATTATCAACTAACTACTTCACTATAAACGGGCATAAGTCCCTATTCAAGGAGGTATAATATCTATCTTTCATATGTTAATCACACTCTATCACTGGGCATATAGCCATAATTTCGTATAAGAGGGGAATCTCTCTAGGTAATTATTTAACCCATTACCTATATATTCATACTCACTAGGGCATAAAGGCCCATATATTTCAATAGGAAGGGGAATCATTCTCTTTAGGTTAATTCACAGCCTCAAACGGGGTAAATAGCCTACATTACAATGGAGGGAACTTCTCTAGGTATTACTCACACTCTACGGTACATTAGCCCCTATTCAATAGTAGGGATAACTTTTATCTAGGTTAAATTATCACACCTCATACAGGGCATAGCCGCTATTTCAAGAGTAGTGGAAACTTCTCTATAGGCTTAAATTCTAAATCTTCTTATTTTATCTAAATCGTCTGGACTATTTATAATGCATAATTTCAAGTAGGAACTTCGCCTTCTTAGGTATTTTCACACACCTCACGGGCTATAAAGACCCTAATCAAGTGAGGGAACTTCTCTATAGTATAATTATCAAACACTCCATATCATACTGATGGATCATATGCAACCTATATCTAAAGGATGGTGAACTTCTCTTAAGTGATAATTACAATACACCTATCACGGCATAGCCCTTAATTATACAAGGAGGGGATCATTCTCTAGGTGATATTCACACCTCAAGGGCTATAGCCTATTTAACAAGGAAGGGGATAAAACTCATTTTTCTTATAGGTAATTCACATATACCTATCATACTGAGCATAGCTACCTATTTACAATGGATAAGTGGATAACTTTCTACTAGGTAATAATCACACCTTACATCATAAAAGTGGCATAACCTATTCAAGGAGGGGAACTTTCTATTTATATTTTAACATAACCTCTCACGGTGACATTAATAGTGCCACTAATACTATTCAATGGAGGGAAACTTCCTCTTAAGTATATAATGTATTATCACACCTTCACGTAGACAAATATGAAGCTCATTAATTCAAGGAGAGTAAGGTAACTTCTCTATTTATTATACACGACCTTTTACTTCGAGTGTCATTGTCCGTCATCACTTCATAGGAGGGGAACTTTCTCTCTCTAAGGTATGTAATATACTATGCATGAGGCTCATAGAAGCCTATATTCAATAGGATGGAAGTGAATAACTTCATCATTAGTATTATTTCAACTCAACACCTCAACGGGCATAGCCCTATTCAAGAAGTGTGAGGAACTTCTTCTAGTAGTAATTCATAACCTCTAACGTGGCATATGACCCTATTCAATGATGGGAGGAACTTCTCTATATGGAGTAATATTATCACACTCGATCACAGTGAGATAGCCCTCTTAAATTACAAGGAGGGGAAAATAAACTTTTTCTACTAGGTTAATTCACGAATCGTTCACGGTGACATAAAGCCCTATTAATCATAATGAGAGATGAGGAACTTCTACTATAGGTTAATATTATCACATCATCCTTCACGGGCATAGCCCTATTTACATGGGAGGGGATACTTTACTATCTTATATAGGTATATTTTACACACCGTTACATCGGAATAGCCCCTATTAATACAATGAAGGGGATACTCATCTATATATTAATATCTACACATCCTCATCTCGGGTCAATACCCATTCAAGGTAGGGGATCTATTCTCTGTATATATATCAACTCACACTATCACATAGGTGGCATATAGCCTATATTCAAGGAGGGGAACTTCTGTAAGGTAATTCTACAACCTTTCTCACTGAGGCATAGCCCTATTTCAAGTGAAGGGGAACTTCTTTCTAGGTAATTCCGACTTTCACGGGTCCAATAATGCCTCTATTCAATGGAGGGGTGATAACTCTACTATTTAATTATCTACACACTCATCGATGGCATATGCTCCTATTTACAATGAGGGAATCACTTCTCTTAGGTATTTCAATATACCTAACGTGTCATATGAGCTCACCTATTCAAGTGAGACGGAATCTTCTCTATGAGTAATTAAGTATCACTCCATCACGGGTGCATAAAGCGCTATAATTTCAAAGGAGGGGAAACTTCTCTAGGTAATTTCACACACTTGAACTGGAGCAAGCCCTATTCAAGGAGGGGAATATTTCTAGGTAATTCACACCACCCAACGGGCATAGCCCTATTCAAAGGAGGGGAAACTCCCCTATCTATATATATATAATATAGGTAATTCCATAACATTCATCGGATTATAGGCCACTATTTACAAAGGTAGGGTGGAACTTTTCTAAGGTAATGCTCACACCTCAAGGGAATATGCCGCTAAGACCATACAAGGAGGGGAACTTTTCTCTAGGGTCATGGTGACGTACCTCCTACGGGTTGATGAAGCCACTATTCAAAAGATGGGAGGGGGAACTTTCTCTAGGTAAATTCCACGCCCACGTCGTCACGGAATTAGAAGGCCCGGTCGAGAAGGCGCAACTACTCGCCTAGGGTAAATAATCGTACAAACCTCAACGAGGCATAGCTCCTATTCAATAGAAGGGGGAGCTTCATCTAGTAATCCTCACACCTCGGGCATAGGCCCTATTCAAGGAGGGAACTTTCTCTAGGTAATCACACCTCACGTGCATAGCCCTATTGATAGGAAAGGGGTAAATTCCCTCTAGGTAATTTCAACGACTCACATCTCACGAGGCAATAGCCCTATTCAGGAGGGTACTTCTCTTATGCCGTACCTTCAACACCTCACGGGCATAGCCCTTTTCAAGTGAAAGAGGAATCTTTCGTCTGAGGTAACTTCACATCTCCACGAGGCATAGGCCCTATTCGAATCAGGGGAATCTTCTCTAGGTAATTCAACACCTCACGGGCATAGCCCTTAGCCCTATTCAAGGTGTGGAACTTCTCTAGGTAATCACCACTCACGGGCACATAAGAGGCCAATATTTCCACATTGTGAAGGGAACTCTCTGTAATTAGTTTCACACCACCCTCACAGTTCAAGCCTATTCAAGGAGGGGGAACTTCTCTAGGTAATTCACATCTCACGGGCAATAGCCCTATTCAAGGGGGGAATTCTCTAGGGTAATATCATCCTACGGGCATCAGCCCTATTCCAAGGAGGGACTTCTCTAAAGGTAATTCACAACCCTCACGGGCATAGCCCTATTCAAGGAGGGGAACTTCTCTACCTAATTCACACCTCACGTTCAAAGCCCTATTCAAGGAGGGGAACTTCTCTAGGTAATTCACACCTCACGGGCAATAGCCCTAGGAGGGGAACTTCTCTAGTAATTCACACCTCACGGAGCATTAGCCTGATTCATGAAAGGGAACTTCTTCTAGGTATCTCCACAGTCACGGGCATAGGCCCTATTCAAAGGAGGGGAACCTTCTCTAGGTCGTTATTCACACCTCACTGGCATAGCCCTTTTCAAGGAGGAGAACTTCTCTGGTAATTCACACTCACGGGCATAGCCCGCCTATTCAAGGAGGGGACTTTCTCTAGGTAATTCATACCCTTCAGGCATAGCCCTATTCAAGAGGGGAACTTCTGCTAGGTATTTCCACACCTCACCGGGCATAGCCCTATGTTGCAAGGATGGAAACTTCTCTAGGTAATCACACCTCACGGGCATAGCCCTATTCAAAGAGGTGAACTTCTCTAGGTATTCACACCTCACGGGCATATGCCCTGATTCAAGGAGGGGAACTTCCTAGGTAATTCACACCACCGGCATAGCCCTATTCAAGATTGGGAACTTCTCTAGTAATTCACACTTCACGGCATAGCCCTATTCAAGGAGGTGAACTTCTCTAGGGAATTCACACTCACGGGCATAGCCCTATTCAAGAGGGGAAACCTTTCTAGGTAATTCACACCTTACGGGCATAGCCTTTCAAGGATTAGAACTTCTCTATGGGTAATTCACATCTCCTCACGGTCCATAGCCTACTTTTAAGGAGGGGAACTTTCTCTAGGTAATTCACACCACTACGGGCATAGCCCTATTCAAGGAGGGGACTCTCTAGGTAACCAAACCTTCACGGGCATAGCCCCTATTCAAGGAGGGGAACTTTTCTTTATAATTCACACCTCACGGCATGAGCCCTATTAAAGGAGGGGGAACTTCTCTAAGGGAATTCACACCTCACGGACATAGCCCATTCAAGGAGGGGGAACTTCTCTCAATTTAATTCACACCTCACGGGCATAGCCCTATTCTAAGGAGGGAACTTCTCTAGTAATTCACACCTCACGGGCATAGCCTATTCAAGGAGGGGAACTTCTCTTAGGTAATTCACACTCACGGGCATAGCCCTATTAATGGAGGGGAACCTTCTCTAAGGTATATATCATCACCCTCACGGGCATAGCCCGTATTTCAAGGAGGGGAACTTCTCTAGGTAACTTCTACCCCCCCACGGGCATAGCCCTTTTCAAGGAGGGGCAACTTCTCTAAGGTAAAGAATTCACACCTCACGGCCATAGCCCTATTCAAGGAGGGGAATTTTCTAGGTAATTGACGACTTCAAGGGCATAGCCCTATTCAAGGAGGGAACTTCTTCTAGGTAATTCAAACCTCACGGGCAGCCCTATTCAAGGATGGAAACTTCTCTAGGTAATTCACACCTCAAAGGGCAATAGCCCTATTCAAGGAGGTGAACTTCACTAGGTAATTCACACCTCGGCAAAGCCCTATTCAAGAGGGGAATTCTCTAGGTATTTCACACCTCACGGGAATTAGCCTAATTCAAGGAGGGGAACTTCTCTAGGTAATTCACACCTCACGGGCGAATAGGCCCTTTTCAAGGAGGGGAACTTCTCTAGGTAATTCACACCTCACGGGCATAGCCCTATTCAAGGAGGGGAACTTCTCTAGGTAATTCACACCTCACGGGCATAGCCCTATTCAAGGAGGGGAACTTCTCTAGGTAATTCACACCTCACGGGCATAGCCCTATTCAAGGAAGGGAACTTTTCTAGTAATTCCACCTCAAGGGCATAGCCTATTCCAATTGAGGGAACTTCTCTAGGTAGATTCACACCTCACGGCGCATAGCCTATTTCAAGGGGGAACTTCTTAGGTAATTCACACCTCACCGGGCATAGCCATCAAGGAGGGAACTCTCTAGGATAACTGTTACGACCTACGGGCATAGCCTATTCAAGGAGGGGAACTCTTCTAGGTAATTCACACCTCACGGGCATAGCCTATTCAAGAGGGGGAACTTCTTAGGTAATACTCCTCACGGGCATAGCCCTATTCAAGGAGGGGAACTTCTCAAGGTATTTCACACCTCACGGGCATAGCCCTATTCAAGGAGGGGAGCTTCTCTAGGTAATTCACACCTCACGGGCATAGCCTTTTCAAGGAGGGGAAACTTTCTTCTAGGTAATTACACCTCAAGGGCATAGCCTATTCAAGGAGGGGGAACTTTTCTAGGTAATTCACCCCTCAAGGGCATAGCCCTATTCTAAGAGGGGAACTTCTCTAGGTAATTCACACCTACGGGCATAGCCCTATTACAGGAGGGAACTTCTCTAGGTAATTACACGTCACGGGCATAGCCCTATCAATCAGGGAACTATCCTCTAGGTAAATATCTACACCTATTCACTGAGGCAGAAGACCCTATTCAAGTGAGGTGATCTTCTCCTAGGTAATTCACACCTCACAGGCATTAGCCTATTCAAGACACATAAGGTAAACTTTCTCTAGGTATCTATCTCATCACCTCACTTGGGGATTAGCTCTAGATCAGTAGGGGAACTTTCTCTGGAATCTCCACACCTCACGGGCATAGCCCTATCAAGGAGGGGACTCTCTAGTATTCCACGACCTCACGGCAAGCTCCTATTCAAGGAAGGGGAACTAATCTCTAGGTAATTCACACCTCACGGCATAGCCCTATTCAAGAGGGGATGACTTCTCTAGGTGACTATATCACACCTCACTGGGCATAGACTACTATTACAAGAGACCGAGTGAACTTCTATAGAGATTCACACCACTCACGAGAGTAATCAGATAGAAATGAAGGTTAACTGCCTAAAAGATAAGCAGGCATAGCCCTTCCTACGGAGGGGAACTTCATCTGGGTAAATTCAACACCATCACGCGCATAGAGAGCACTAAATTCAAGGAGGGCGAATTTTCTAGGTAATTTCACCCCCTCAATGGGCAATATGCGACGCTGAATATCAATCTGTCGATGGGGAAACTCTCTATATACTTCTCATCAACTCACACGTGTCCCCATAGACGCCCGCTATTCATATCTATTCAAGGGAGGGGAACTTCTCTTAGGTAATTCCACAACTTTCTAACGGGCATTAATGCCCTATTCATCATGGAACGGGAACTTTCTCCATGTGCTTCGCATTCACGGGCAATAGCCCTATTCATAAAAGGGGGAACTTCTCTAGGTAACACATTCAAACCTCACGGGCATAGCCTTTTTCACAATTGGACGTGGGACACTCTTCTCGCTTAAGTGTAAGCACACATTACGTGCATAAGCGCCTATCTAATGGAGGGGGTGCCTTCTCTAGGTATTTCACACCTCAGCGGGCATAGCCCCTATTCAAGGAGGGGACTCTCTAGGTAATTCACATCGTACTACTCAGAGCATACGCCCTGTTTTCAGAAGGGTGAACTTGTCTCCTTAGGTAAGTACTCACCACTTACGTACGGTGCTTAGCCTTCTATTCAACGGATGGAGGGTTATATTATTCAATAGGTGTTAATTGGAACACATTTATTCAAGGTGCATAGAACCTATTCAAGGTGAGGGAACTTCTCTTTAGGTAATTTCAGCTCACCTTCCGGGCAATAGTCTCCCTTATTTGCATATTAGGATGGAAACTTTCTCGTAGGTAGTATTCACACCTCCAAAGGGACATAAGCCGTATAAAGCCGGATGCGTGAGCATTAGCGCATAATGTCACACTTTCACGTGTCGCATAGCTAATTCAACAGAGAGGGGAAACTTTATCGAGTTTAATGTCAAAACATCAAACAGGGCATGACAAGGCCTCCTATTTCGAAGGAGTGGGAAATTCTTCTATGGAATATAGTTTCATTCTAATACCTCACTGCGCGTTCAATTAGCCTCTTTCAAAGGAGGGGAACTCTTCTCTAGGTATTCACACCTCACGGAGTATAGCCTCTATTCAAGGAGAGGAACTTCTCTACGTGTTAATTCAAAAACCGTCACGGGCATAGCCCTATACAAGGAGGGGAACTTCTTTATATAACTTCTCTACACCTCACGGGCATAGCCTCATTCAAGGAGGGGGGAACTTCTCTATTTAATTCACACCTCACGGACATAGCCCTATTTAAGGAGGGGAACTTATCTATTAATTCACACCTCACGGGGCAAATAGCCCTATTCAAGGAGGGGAACTTCTCTAAGGAATTCTCACAACTCACGGGCATAGCACTATTCTAATGAGGGGTATCTTATCTTCTTAGGTCTATTTACTACATCCTTCACGAATCTTATTTTTATTTAAAATTAAAGGCGAGTTTATATGTCTCTCTATATACAATAAGTGGTGAGGGGATTTCTCTTTTGGTTAAATTCACACTTTTCAAGGGCATTAGCCCTATTTCTCCAGAAGGAGTGGGAACTTGCTCTAGGTAATTCACACCTTTCAAGGATAGCCCTCCCTATTCAAGGAGGGGAACTCTCTTCTTATATGGTTAGAGGTTGACAACTCAAGCGATGACCTATTAGCCTCACGTAATTCAAGGAGGGAACTAGAACAACTCACGGTACAATACAAAGAACTCTATTGTCTTGATGTGGCATATATGCTCTTTAATTTGCAAGCCGTATGTGATCTCTTCCTTGTAGTGTAACCATTCACGCTACTTGCATCGTGGATATGCCCTATTTGTCAGAATGTAGGTAAGTGAGAACGTCTTGCGAGGTTAATATTCACCACACCGCTTTCCACTCATGGCATAGGCCCTATTGCAGGTAGGAGCGAAATCTTCTACTTCACTTAGGTTCAAATATATCAAACAACTCATAAATTAATCGGTGAGCCTCATAATAGCCTTATTAATCAAGGATATGGGAAATCTTTCTCTCTTAGGTTTAATTCACACCTTCACGGGTCAGTGAGGCCCTTTTTCAAGGAGGTGTTAACTTCTCATAGCGGTAATTCATACCTTCACGCGGCATAGGCCTATTTATGGAGGAACTGTCTAGGTTATTTCATCTACCTTCACGGAGCCTTTAGTCTCCTTGTGAAGAAGGTGAGGGATAACTAATTCTTATAGGCAATTTCACACCTATACACAGTTATATGCTCTATTACCTAATGGGAGGGGAACTTCATCTTAGTTTTAAATGGTTCTCTACACACTCACGGGCATAGCCCTATTTAAAAGGAGGGGAACTTCTTCTAAGGTGAATAATCAAAGCTACCTCATCGGGCATTTAGCCCTCTATATGCTAGTAAGAGAGAGGTGGGAACTTCTTTTATTAATTCACACCATGCTCACGGGCACACTTAGCCCTATTATAAGAGAGGAGAATCTGGCTTCTAGGAATTCCACACTACGGAACATAGCCCTATCTCAAGGAGGGGAACTTCTTTACTTTAATTTCACACGCTCTATCGGAGCATTAGCACCTATTTCTCAAACGGAGGGAAATGCTTCGATCCTAGGTTAAATTACACCTCACGGAAGCATAAGCCCTATATATCATTTTAAAGAGGGATCTTCTCTAGGTAATTTCTACCACCTCACGGGCATTAGCCCTATTCAAGGGAGGGAACTTCTCCCTAGGTAATTCACACATCACGGGCATAGCCGCTATTCAAGGAGGGGAACTTCTGTAGGTAAGTTCACACCTCTAGGGCATAGCCCTATTCATGGAGGGGAAATTCTCTAGGTAATCTCAAACACCTCACGGGGGGGTGATAGCCTATATTGCGAAGGAGGGGTGAACTTTTTCTAGGTAATTTCACCAAACCTCTAAGGGCATTAGCCTATATGTGTAATAATTAGTGGGGGTAAGCTAATTACTTCTAGGTAAAATTCTCGCACAACCCACGAAAATACTAATTATACCTTTTTTTATTCGGCATTAGCCTCTATTCAAGGAGGGAACTTTCTTCTTGGTTAATTCACACCTCAACGGCCATGCCTACTTCAGGAGGGGAGAACTCTCTCTAGTAATTTTACACCTCCGGGCATACGCCTATTCAAGGAGGGGAACTTATCTAAGTAAATTCACACTTCACGAGCATAGCCCTATTCAACGGGAGGGGAACTTCTCTAGGTAATGTCACACCTCACGGGCATAGAGCCCCTATTCAAGGGGGGAACTTCTCAAGGTAGTTTACACTCACGGACATAGCCTATTCAAGAGGGGAGATTCTCTAGGTAAATTTCACACTCACGGCATAGCCCTATTCAAGCAGAGGAACTTCTCTAGGTAATTCACATCCTCAGGGCCATAGCCCTAATTCAAGGAGGGGAACTTTTTTAGGTAATTGACACCTCACGGGCATAGGCCCTATTCAAGGAGGGGAACTTCTTCTAGGTAATTCACACCTCAGGGGGCATAGCCTATTCAAGGAAGGGAAACTTCTCTAGGTATTCACACCTCACGGGCATGCACTATTCAATCAGGGGAAAATTTCTCTAGTAATTACAGCCTAACGGGCAAAGCCTATTCAAGAGGGGAACTTCTCTAGGTAATTCACACCATCAACGGGCATAGCCCTATTCAATCAGGGGGAACTTCTCTAGGTAATTCACACACCTCACGGGCAATAACCCTGTAACGTAGGGGGAACTTCTCTTCTCTAGTAATTACACCTGACCGTGCAGAGACCTAGCACCTATTCGAAGAGAAAGGCTGTAACTTCTGCGAAGGTAATTAAGTCATCATAACCTCACGTTGGGCGATAGCCTTAATTATATCTATAGGAGGTGGGAACTTTTTATTATCAAATTTTATATGCTCTAAGGGCATATGCCCGTAATTCAAGGACGGGGAGGTACTCTTCTATAGGGTATTTCACACCTTCACGGGCACTAGTGCTCGTGACTATCGCAGGAAGGAGAGTGGGTAATTCTATCATACATTATGGCTAAATATCACACGCTTCTTTCACGGGCATAGCCCTTTTCAGAGGGGAAAAACTTACTTGCTTCTAAGGTATTGCGGTCAAAACACCTCATCTGGAGGTGCATGTTTAGGCACCAAATCCTCCAATTTGGGTAGGACCAAAAAGAAACTTGTAAATCTTAGTGTTGTACACTAGTAGTATATGAATCTGAAAAGTTTTGTACTATCCGTACATAAGTTGGGCATATAGGGCCACAATATAAAAAAGGGTAGGTACGCAGGGAAACTATTTCTCTTCTATGACAGAGATAATATACACATCTCTCCTTCTTTTGTGACATATACACTTAGTTAAAGGGTGAGGGTGGGTAAAACCTTTCTCTATAGGTTATATTTCTATACACTCTGCATTGGGGCACTCAAAGTGATATTATATTTCAACGGAGGGAGACTCTATTATATTTGGTTAATCTCACTCCTGCAAGACACTTATATCCACTACGTTGCTATTTTTACGATTATTTTCTATTCAATAGATGATGGAACTTTCCAATCCGCCTTAGGTTTAATGGCTCGCATCCTTTGGGCCATTAGAAGGACTTCTTGATATATTAAAATGTGGTTGCCCCAGTGGAACTGTATTTACCGGCCTAAGAGCGATCATCGACGATTCGAGCAGTTAGCACTCAGACCACCTTATTTTCAATCTTGTTTGAAGGGAAATTTACATATGGTTCATATCCTTCATTTACTAACATCCCCGCGTCTGCACTACTATTGCAAACTTGATAGGTAGGGAGATACATCATATTAGGTAAATTCACACCAATTAACGTATATTTCCAAATGGTCTATATTTTGGTGACCCTTTTTGAAGGTAGGGGTGGCAACTCTCTAGGTGATTTACATTCATTCTTCTCTCTTGGTTGGCAATGATCCTGGATCTTTATAGACAGGAGAGGAGCACTTTTTAGTTATTGTGGATTTATCATATTTGGGACACTTTTCAAGGCCATAAACCCTTATCAAGGAGGGGAACCTTTGATTATATTACAGATGGGAATTTTTATTATGGCCTTTTAATAACTCGATGAATAATCCACATCCTTTTTATTTAGATAAATTCTTACTGCTACAGACCCGTCCCAAACTGGTTCTTATGCTGCTCTCTGCGCGAAAACTTTATTTGAAAAGTTTTTATTTAGTTTTCCATGACGCGAGGCAAAAGGGCAATCTTGCCTACTACTATTATTTTTACTCCTATAAGGAAACCTTTCTAGTAGGTTGATTAGTTATTACTCTCCATACAATACCTCCATACGTGCCATTTTGAGTCTCTCTTTAGTATTTCTAAATCGAATTTGATCATTATCTATTTCAGGGATTAATGTTATTCACACAGAATCTTCTCATCTTGTTCTTTGAGATTCGCGTCAATTAACAAGGAGAAGGAGAATTCTACTATTAAATAATTTCAACTATCGTTGGACCATAGGCTCATCTATTTGTGTCCTCACTTCAAATTGCGAGATGGAAACTTCTTTTTATTAATTTCACACCCTGATTAGATATAATGGCTTTTTAAGGGCACACTTGTAAATATTATGAGACGGGGAGGGCGAGACAGGATTATCCCTCCTTACTCATATTTGAATTTCTCTCTATATCATCTTATTTTCTCAACTTTATAGATTTGAGGTCACCCCTAATATAAAGGAGGGGGAATTCCGGTTCTTTTGCACTTATACTCGATCGGAGCATAGTGTCCTCATTCCAATGACTATTTTTACTAAGGAGAGACAGGCTTGATACTTTCTCATTCATATGTGTAGTCTACGATACTCTTTCACGGGGCATTTCGGCGCCGATTTCATAAAAGACGGGGGAACTTCTCATAAAGAGATAATTTTAACACGCACTCCTTTTTCACGGGCAATATGTGAGACCACTTTTAAATTGTTAGTTGTGTATTCTTTTCCACGTTAAATTATACTTACGCTATCCAGGGCCTATTGAAGCCTCTTACTTTCTAATGATGTCTTTTAGATTGTAATTTCATGGACACTTCACAAGGGCATTACCAATTCAGGAGGGGAGCTTTGCTCAATCTCTATTGGAATAATTTACAACTTATTTGTGCTCCTATTTTGGTGAGGCCAGAACTTCTAATTCAATTGTTGAGGATGGACGAAATCATTGGAGATATATCTATCGAGATACCTTTCTACGGGGCATAAGACCCATAATTTCAAGAAAGAAACATATAATATAGAGATAATCCTTCCACAGCATTCAGCTAGTTGGTCATTATAATTGTGCCTACTAGATTATTTCATAAAAAGGTAGGAATCTCTAGGTTAAATGCGTTATCATCAGCGCTTACATGAGTTGGTCAATACGATGACCTTATTCTCAGCTAGGGAGATTATCTAGGATTTCATTTTGTAGTCTATAACGCATCACGAGGGCAATAATATGGCACCTAGTATATAGAAGAGTTGCGCTGAGCATTCTCTAAAGAGTTTATGTTCTCTAGGCAAATTTCCTAGCGCCAATTTTCAATGGTAAGAGGGGAACTTTTCATAATTTTATATTTACTACTACCTACAGCGAATAAATGCCTTACTTTAAACGAGGAGGGTTTGGAATACTTCTCTAGTCCATATTCATGTCACCTTCACTTGAAAACGCAGGAATAGCTAATTGCAAGGTAGGGGAAGACTGCATGTAGATATTTCACTACCTCTTCGGTGGCACATATGATTCTATTCATATCACGAGGAGAGGAATCGTTTCTTCTTAGGGTAAGTATTCACACCTCACGAGTGCTATAGCCCTCTAAATATACAATTTATAGTTAGTGTTCGACGCAGCTTCATCTGAGTAATCACACCTCACGGCATAGCCTAGTCAAGTAGGGAACTATCTACTAGAGGTAATACTCAGTCTCACGCTTGGAGGCCTATTAACTGTCTTCAAACAATATAACTAACTTGGTTACAATCATCGTTTCGAATTTCATAGTGTGGTCATTATTTACAGGCTGTAGTGCTGGTATAATTAGAACTGATTGTTATTCGCTTTGCAATTTTCTTTGAAAAAAAACAGTCATTTGCTATGGCTGTAGCCGTGGCCTCAACTCGCCAAAATCGCGAAAATGACTGGATCTCCAGGAACTTTATTATAGAATAGGCTTCACTAAAGTCACTATAATAAGTTTTTCCCAGCATAAAGCTATTCTCTGACTGGAATAAAGCCAAGCACTAAAACAAAGCAACACAATCATGAACCAGGATAAAGCCAAGCACTGTGATAAAGCCGAAGCCACGTACTAGAATTCATAATAGAACCTCGTAATAGAGCCTCGTAATCGAACCTTGAAATAAAACCTTGCAATAGATCCCAATAAACAATAATACAAATTAGGGAAGTTCTATATTTGTTATTTTAAAATTGTTTATTATTAATTTTAATTTTTAATTACTGTTATTTATTAAATCAGAAAAGGTCAACATCCTTACCCTTGAGAGGCAACGAGGGGTAGCTCATAAAAGTTTTTTCGTTTTAGAATGAAGACGATGGCTTTAACACTGCAATATAAGTTTTTAAACGTTTTACTTTACCTAATATAATTTCGTCCACAAACACTATTTTATAAACATAATATACTAAAATTAATATGTGGAAAAAGGAACACCACTCACCTTTGGAGTGATGTCTGCGGTCATTCATTCATTCATCAAGGATACTAGTAACTGTGACTGTGGGTATATTGTATACTATAACAGTTAAATAAACTTAAAACAATTTGCAATAACCTGAGATGTTACTTATAAAGAGAAACAAAACCAAATTATATTTAAAAGTCTAGATTTCAAAGGTTTGTTAATAAATAAATACATAAATGAAGATTAACATGTAAAATACAAAAATGGTGCAGTAATATCAGTAAGACTAATATTACTCTTTGTATACTATAAAAACAACTCTTAAGGCTAAGACGTGATATGCTCCCTTATATCCTCACCCACTAAATCTAAACCCCCGCTTAATTTTCGACAGCCTCAGTTGCAAACCAGTGGGAACTTAGACCAGTGGAGAGAGTAGGAGTTACAAAAGGAACTAGGATAATATGTTTGCTTGAATCAAGTAATTTCTATGTTTTATGTTTCATGGATCTCAAATTAAAACAATATAATTAAACATGTAAAAAGTTTTCAAAATCTACAATAAATGCTATGACTGATTTAACAACAACAACAAGAGTAATATAACAATATGAGGGATATTTATTTATACATCTTTTTTGTTTTATTACTATTATTCAGGGCTGCGGAGTCGGAGTCGGAGTCGGAGTCGGAGTCGTGGAGTCGGAGTCGTGGAGTCGTGCAATTTTCCAGGAGTTTGAGTCGGAGTCGAAAATTCTTGTGTAAGGGGAGTCGGAGTCGGAGTCGGAGTCGGAGTCGGAGTCGGAGTCGGAGTCAAAAATTTATAGAACTATTATTATTATTATTATTATTATTATTATTATTATTATTATTATTATTATTATTATTATTATTATTATTATTATTATTATTATTATTATTATTATTATTATTATTATTATTATTATTATTATTATTATTATTATTATTATTATTATTATTGAAACTGAAAGTATTAAACTGTTAAATTTAAAATGGCTGTTTTATAATAAAAATAAAAATAATTAGCATTATAATTGGTTATACATTTGTTTCCGAAACTGAAATATATTTGTTTGTCATGTGTTGCGCTGCGACTGCATCTTTATGTCTTTACTATAGATGTAGCGGATGGTGATTTTTGACTATCCGCGGATGCGGATAGTAAAAATCACTATCTGCGGATTGAGGATGAGGATTTTAGAGTCTTAGCCACAAGTACTTCATATATATATATATATATATATATATATATATATATATATATATATATATATATATATATATATATATATATATATATATATATATATATATATATATATATATATATATATATATATATAAAGAAGGTTGAAAGTTTCGTAGCTGTCAGGACAAGTGAAGATTTTCTTCGCATGGTTATAGGGCGACAGAGCTAGCAGCCTGGTCCTTTCCTTTTGTTTTGCTTTTGGACCAGTGTTAGAATCTTTTTGCGTGGCCTAGAAGCAAGATCTTCTGAAGAGCTCTGGGACGAGTTTTTTGAAGCCCAATGAAAGAAGATGCTAGCTCTACTGAAAGGGCGAAAACCCTACCTGAGAGTATTAACCAGAGGACTGGCATCGGAAACAATTGCTAAAAGAAATGGTTTTCTAAAATGCTCTAGGGTTAAGTTTCAGGCCAAAAGAAGATGTTGGACTAACTGACAGGGCGAAAGCCCTGGAAGTTTTATATATATATAGTTATATATATATATACATACATATATATATATATTATGTTATATATATAAGATATATATATATATATATATATATATATATATATATATTATGCAGTTGATATATAGTATATATATATTATTATTATACATATATTTAGTGTTATTATAAATATATATATATATATATATATATATATATATATATATATATATGTTATTATTGTTATTATATATATATATATATATTATTAAATAAATATATATATATATTATTATTATATATATATATATATATATATATATATATATATATATATATATATTATACATATATATATTATTACATATTATTATTATTATTATTATTAAACATATATATTATATTATTATTATAGTTATTAGTGTTATTATATATATTATTATTATTATTATTAGTTATTATTATTATTATTATTATATTATTACATATATTATTATTATCTATATTATTATTATTAAACATATATATATATATATATATTATTATTATTATTTATTATTATTATTATATATTATTATTATTATATTATTATTATTATTATTATACATATATATTATTTTTATATATATATATATTATTATTATATTATTATATTATATTATATTATTATTATTATATATATATTATTATATATATTATACATATATTATTGTTATTATTATTATTATATACATATATACATATATTATTATTATTACAAACATACATATTATTACATATTATTATTATATTATTATTATTAAGAAGAAGAAGATATACATATACATACATATATACATATATTATATATTATTATTATTATATATTATTATATATTATTAGTATACCCAATATATATTATATATATATTACATATATTATTATTATTATTATTATTATATATTATTATTATATATTATTATTATATTAATATTATTATTATTATTATATATTATATATTATTATTATTATTATTATATACTAAACATATTATTATTATATATTATATATATAAAGATATATATATTATATATATATATATATATATTATATATATATATAATATTATTACATATATATTATTATTATATATATTGTATTATATATGCTATTATTACATATATATATATATATATATATATATATATATATATATATATATATATTATATATATATATAAAGTTGTTATATATATATATATATATATATATATATATATATATATATATATATATATATATATATATATATATATATATACCTTTGTTACCAGATTGCGAGATATGGACCCAACTCTTTTGCACACCACCAATCTCTTTCCCCAGCCTCAACTCATTTGAAAAAAAAGGTTATATGTAGAAAAAACTTGAAATTACTAATTCTCAAATTATGTTAAAAACTAAAGCTTCTGAGCCTTTAAAGGGAGAGTTTGCTTCTCTTTTCTTCGTAAATGAGATCTGCATCGCTGAAAAGATGCTCGCCAGCTACACTTATTGAAGGGCATGATAAGTATTCCCTGCCGAGTTCTCTCTGCAAGATGTGAAAACTTTTACAAAATCACGCCATCAAATCAATGGATCTTTATCCGATTCCAAGAGTTTTCGCTTTTGATAATCTTCGATCAATGATAGAGTGTCCTTTGACACCTTTGAACAAGACTCTTCATCGCTGCTAGAAGCCAAAAGAACGTTCACGGATTCTACAATGGTTTCGCTAACAGATAGTAAATGTGTGTCTGTTTCTGCAATCTTTTCCTTTTTATTGGGTTGTGAAATTTCTGGCTTTAGCAGCATTTCATCACATAGGCAAACTAAATAAATTTTAACCCTTTGTGAAACACGTGGTTCAAGAAATTTGGTTTTGTATCTAGGATCCAGAAAAGTTACTATTGCAGATGCGTAATCGTTTTGCAGATTTTAAAATCTATTATCTATCTCCAGCATTAGTGTTTCTGTCACCTTTAAAAGTCCCTTACTTTTAATAGCAGCATTTAGCACAGCTTTCATCGTTGCAACTAGAGGAATCTCGTCTGGCAAACAAGAATTTTCTGAGATAATAGTCTTATTATCATCACCTGTGAAGCCTTTCACCTTTGTATTTGTTCGAAGCATAAGGGGAGACAGCTTCATTTATTTCTCCAATCCTCTCAAGCATATATCAACTACTATTCCAGCGAGTCTGAACATTTTGCATTACAGAAAGTTGATGAACATTTAGTCTCATAATTCATAAATGAATACTATCCGCAAAAAAATTCATGCGGATGCGAATGCAAATGCGGATGCGGATATCTGCTACACCTCTAGTCTTTACGGTATTTTACCGTATAGCATTTGGAGATTAGATTCATTGGAAAAGTGGTATAATTTTTTTTTCTCAAAAGCAACCGAAAACAAATAGTTGAAACAAAAAAAATGTTTTATTGTAACTTTGTAAGCACTAAGCTAAGTTAGAGTCGAAATTTTGAATTTGACTGCTGGAGTCGGAGTCGAAATTTTTGTTTAAGTGGAGTCGGAGTCTGAGTCGGAGTCGAAATTTTTTGTTTAAGTGGAGTCGGAGTCAGAGTCGGAGTCGGAGTCGGAGTCGAAAGTCAAAATTTGAATTTAAGGAGTCGGAGTCGGAGTCAGAGTCGAAAAAATTATTTTACGACTCCGCAGCCCTGCTATTATTACACAAAAGGTCACATATTTACAAAATGCTGGTCTCTTCTCTAAGTATAATTTATTTTCATTCCTTTAATTGTCCATTCCATAGTTTCCTTTCCAACTTCCAAGAGTTACTCAACAATACCATAATAGAGTAATAGATAAGTAAACATAAAACGAATTGGTTATCAGTGTTGTTATATGAATAGGAGCAAAGGAATATGTTTGGGAAAGACAGACAAACATTAGTGACGTTCCCTAATAAAGTTTTCATTTTTCATAAATTATTAAATTAGACTTCGTATTATATTTCTTTTATCTATGAATAAATATATACTAAATTTATATTAATAAATCCATAATAAATACTAAAAATCTATATGACATATGATATTAAATATTGTTTATAGTAGGTTAGGTTATTCTAATGCAACCTTTATTCCCATTTATAACTTGCATCCATATGTGTATGTAAATATAAGACCTGGCTGACCCTGACAGGCACCACAACGAATGTAGTCGTATATATATAAATATACAAATAAGTTGTCGACCAACGTAAACAGACAATACACATTGGCAAGAAGAGAAATTTGACGATGATGATAAGAAATTGATTTATTATAGATATATCAATTTATTTTTTTTAAATTTAATATACAACATGTATATGCTATATATATAATATATATATATATATATATTTATATATATATATATATATATATATATATATATATATATATATATATATATATATATATATATATATATATATATATATATATATATATATATATATGATTCATATAATAGGATACACATGATTGCAAATTGCACATTGGCACAATACTTACAATTCTTATGAAGTTGCAATTCGACCATACCTTTTGGCCCCAATTCTGACTATACTCGCATACCAGGCCCTTCCTATCTTCGCTAACTGCCCGAGGGGCAGAATTTCTGTAGCGCGGGAAAGAGAGAGACTGATCGCGAGAATTTTGTTGAACACTGCGACGATTATCATGATAAAATCGGGAACAGTTAGTTCTACCTGGAGGACTACGATTAGTATCCTGGGACTTATGAGGTATATCATTTGTTTTAAAAGAATTTTTCTTAGTTTTGTTTTTTAAAACATCTGTCCAACTAGGGTAAACACTGTTTATCTGTATAATGGATTCGACTGTATCATTTAAATTGTCTTCCGGTGGATGTGTATGCGATTTATGTGAGTGAGTTGGCTGATTGAAGAGCTCTGGGGAAGAATGAGATATTGAGTTTGGAAATTCTGTGTTATTTGTTTCAAGAGAGTCGGCATAGCCAACAATCTTTTCCCACGGAGTGCGCAAATTTCCATCAAGCTCTTGCATCTTAATGTACTTGAAAACACTCTTCTTTATGTATGGTGGAAGACTACACAGGAAAGCGTTTCGCAAGGAATCGTGTTTCCTCATATCCAAGCCTGGATATGCTCGACGGGCTAATCTTTCTAACCTGAGAGCATACATTCGTATACTCTCACCTTTCTCTCTGTGAGCAGCGTGATAAGCTTGAAGCTTATATTCGTTTTTGCGTTTTTCTTCGGTCTGGAACCAACTCACTAAAGTGTCTCGAACAGAGAAATAATCTCTGTCATCTTTGATCAAGATCCGGTATAATTTAGCAAAACTCCCATCCAATTGACGACCTAAAAGTCGTACCCATTGGTGAGGAGCATTAGGATAATGAAAACTACAATAGTCTTCAAAATCTTTTAAGTAGACGAGGAAGTTCTGATCTGCCTCGTACTTGTATTTACCGGGATCCACGACCTTGAGTTTCTGGGAAATTTTGACAAGCTGTGTCAAAAGAAGTATGGCTCTTTCCATAGAATCTAACTTCCTCTTCATCTCAGGACCCGAATACATGGGTGGATCCTCAGACTCAGATTCAGATTCAGATCCCTGAAAAGAGTTATATGGCTGTGGCTTTGTCTTTGTTTGTTTGGTAGATCTATGAGATCTATCTTGTGACTGAGTATACTTTGTGTTTGTATTTATTGGAGGTTTAAGGAGTGTCTCCTTAATTTCCAAATCTAAGTCAATTAAATCTAAATTGTTATTTTCACATGTTTGTGTCTGTGCTTGTCTAGGTGATTTGTGTGATTTTCGTTTAGGTACTGAATTTGTTCGTTGTGAATACTTTTCACTCTCTGTTTCTGTCTCATGGTGAAAATGTTCAATGTCTGAATACTCTATGTCATCTTGGGACGACCTAGGTGAATCTGCTGATAAGTCATTGTCTAGCAATGACTTATTTTCTTCTAAGTATTGATCAAGACCTATCGGTTGTGTATCCTATTCTTTTAGTTCGTCCGTTTTTGAATTTTTATTTATTTTCGGTTGCTTATCAAATTTGGTATTTTTAGCAAAGTTATTTAATTTAGAATCTAAGTCATGGACGTTTAAGTCTCTTTTATCAGTTTTATTAGTAGCTCTTTCGACATCTCCTGTTAAAAGGTCAGCTAAAGCCTTTTGTTGAGACTTTTCATAATTGCGGTGGTTAGCCATTGTGTCAGATGTATGTTTTTCCAAACACTCTACGTTCATACGATTCACACAATTATGATTGATACTTGAACCAGACTATTCTAATGTTAAAAGTGTAAATTATAATATATCTTAGTGTTTTCTGTGAAGATTCAGGTGAACTAGTCACAACTGGGCAAGCACCGAACAGAAACAGAGTCCCTGTTCGGGTGCCACTTTAATTTTAACGTCTCTATGTGGCGGAGACTACAGCAGCAGGGTTGGAAGTGTGCCGGATAGCGCGGCAAAGTAACTATACCCTATAAATCGAAAGCTTTATTCCCCTAATGGACGTAAAATTTAAAGAATTTCTTATTTCAGAATTCTAATAGTTACCACGAATTTTAGATTATTATAAAGAATTATTATATTTTGTCAGTATAGCAATTTATAAACAGTAAGAAAGTCAGATAAGAAATGAATTAGCAAAAGATACCTTGGACGGAAAGAAAATCCCTTAAGAGGATAGTCTTCTTGACTCTGTCTTCAAGGTATTATTAGGCATTTCTAGGAATCTCTAACGTTTGCTGCTAATGCCTCTTGAACTCCGTTTGAATGTTTGGTGCCTGGATGTACGGTGTGTGACTAGTTTCTAATTTTAATTTATTATACTTTATTTCTAATAGATTCAAGAAGAAGCTCTGAACAGTTGATAGACAGAAGGGATAGAAAGAAAAAAGGCAAGTATTTTATGTTTTATTACTTATTCTAATTTTAATCTTTAAGGTACTTTATATTTATTTCTTAATAATATCTTATTTTTATTTAAATTAAAGGTATCTTTTATAAAATTCCTTTAGAGAGGAAGTATGTGCTATCACCTCGGGCAACACATACTTCAGATAACTACAATAAAATTATGTTCTGTGTTCTGTAATTCCTGTGTTCTGGTTCAAGACTTTGTCTATTGTGTATTGTATATAGTGTTTAACACCTCTCATACAATCTATCATACAAATACAATTAATATGTGAATATATAAATAATAAATACTTAACTTAAAATTATATTATTTACAATAATCAGTTCGATTTCAATTACTCAATTACAGGCTGTAGTGCTGGTATCCTTAGAACTATTGTTTATTCGCTTTGCAATTCTCTTTGAAAAACAGTCATTTGCTAGGGCTGTAGCCGGCCGAAACTACGCCAAAATCAAGAATGTACTGGATCTCAACTTTATTTATAAAATAGGCTTGCACTAAAGTCACTATAATAAGTTTTTCCCAGCATAAAGCTATTTACTGGAATAAAGCCAAGCACTAAAACAAAGCAACACAATCATGCACTAGAATAAGCCAATTTCCACAATTTCTTAAACCGACTTCACAACCTAAACTAGGCAACAGAGAAACAGGTTCTTCACTAGTATAAAGCCCTATAGTAGAACCCTATAATAAAATAATTCAAATTAGTTAAGTCCTATATTTGCTCTTTCAATTGTCTATTATTTTAATTTTTCATTACTATCAATTATTAATTCTGAAAAGTTAAGCTTCCTTACCCTTGAGAGGCAACGAGGGGTAAGCTCATAAAAGATTTCTCGTTTTTTAGAATGAAGACGATGGTTTTAACACTGCACTGCAATATAAATTTTTAGCGTTTTACATTACCTATTATAATTTCGTCCACAAACACTATTTTATAAACATAATATACTAAAATTAATATGTGGAAAAAGGAACACCACTCACCTTTGGAGTGATGTCTGCGGTCATTCATTCATTCATCAAGGATACTAGTAACTGTGACTGTGGGTATATTATTACTATAACAGTTAAAAATCTTAAAACAATTCAAATAACCTGAGATACATTATAAAGAGAAACAAAACCGAATTAGATTTAAAAAAAAGTTCGATTTCAAAAGTTTGTTAATAAATAAAATACATAACCCAAGATTAAGATTAATAGAGCTTGGTTCAGTATTATCAGTAAGACTGATATTACTCTTTGTATACACTAAAAAAACAACTCTAAAGCTAGGGCGTGATATTCACACTTATATATTATCATATATATATGATATTATATATATATATATATATATGCGTATATATGTTATTATATTATTGTTATTATTGCTATTATTATTACAGCAAATATATATATATATTATATATATATATATACTATATATTATATATAAGAGCATATACATATATATTTTTATTATTGTTGATATATTTTCCGGTAAACCCTTGCTCGTATGTGGCTTTGAAATGCAATATATTTATCTACAGCTACTTATATATATATATATATACATAAATACATATATAAATTGAAAACATAATACATAGTTTGGCCTATACCTTAATCTCTTTAAAGTAATATATAAATACATATGATATATATATTATACATATATATACCTATATATATTATATTATATACATATTATTATATTACATATATAGTGAAAGATATATATATATACATATATGTATATATATATATATATATTTCATATATATATATATATATATTATTATTGCTACATTATTATATTATTATTACATATATATATACATATATCTTATATTATATATTATTATTATATATATATATATATGTTATATTATATATTATTATTATACATATATATACATTGTTATAAAGAGGTATATAATATATATATATATATATTATATTACATATTATTATTATTATATAGTTATTATTATTATTGTGTATATATATATATACATATAGTATATATATATACATATGTTATATATATATATATATATATGATATACATATATATATATATATTATTATATATTATTATTATTATTATTATATTACATATTTCATATTATTATTATATTATTATTATATATATTATTATTATTATATATATTATTATTATTACATATTACATATTATTATTATTATTATTATTACATGTTATTATAAATATATATTATATATATGTTATATATATATATATTATTATACATATTATTATTATAATACATATATATATATATATATTATTATATATATATATTATTATATGTATATATATATTACATATTATATTATTATATTATATATATATAATATATTATACATATATATATTATAT
>JABUQX010110165.1:0-37500 GCA_015478945.1 Trachelipus rathkii | reverse complement strand
GCTGAAACTGCTATAGAAAATAGTAAGACAGTGGAAAATGTGAATTGAAACCTCCCATTACAAAATCAAGAAAACTCCTCAAATTCAGACTGTTTTGAAGCCAGCGTTAAGGAGGCAATACAGTCTAAGGTGACAACGGAGAAGCTTGAGAGTGTTAATAGTAGGTTAGAGGGAAGAGTGTTCTAGATAACACCAGTGGAGGAAGAATCTGCAAAAGAATTTCTGGTAGCTAAGGCAGAAGAATCCGATAACGGACATTTGCTTCAACGGGCTATAGAGAAGGAGAAATTTGAAAAGAAAAATGGAATTGATGAAATCACTGCAATAATTAAAGTTGCATCTAACAATGACAAGGCTAAACTTCAGAAACTTCAGATTTATTTCATCAATATTTTTGGAATGATTTTATGCCTGACGGATTCCATACAAAAGAAACCTCAAGTTCAGGTTAAGAAGGAGAGGAGATGTTCTTCGTCTATTGCTGTAACTTGCTCTTCAGATATTACTGATGGGAAATTTGAGGAAATTAAGTTTGAAACAGCTGATATGCGCCGAAAAAATGATTTCAAAATTGAAAACTCAAAAAAAGGAGAAGCTTAATGAAAGCTTAAAGACGTCAGAAGGACAAAGTGTGAAAGTCACATTGTCAGAACGCTGGGTTGGATGCCCTTACAATAATGCTGCTGTCCTAAGTGATGAAGAAGAGGATAATCCAACCGCCACTCTTGAAAATCAACGGGCTAAGGTGTTTAGCCAGCCAACGTCCAGATCAATGCGTCCTTGTAGCTTCTTCCTTGATGGTCAGTACTTATTTACTCATGGAGAAAAAGCTTCAGTCGGGAAACTTGAAAAAAAGACAAATGCAGTCAGCGATAAAATTGTATTTGGCCCGGATACTTTGGTTCTCAATGATGGTCAAGAGAAATGGTATAGAGGAAAGGTCGAAAACGGATTGGAAAAGGAGAATTATGGAATTGGGAAACTCAAAACCTTCATAGAAACGAAAGAGTTTACCATCTCGATGATTTGGCTGCAATGACGAAACGTCGAGAAGAAGAATAAAACGGATCCGACAGAGGGACGATACTGAAGATAGAAACCTTTCAGCATGGGAGAAAACGATGGCACAGTAAAAATACCGAAGGAAAGTCTTATTTTCTTTCCAGGCAAAGATGTCCATGGCCGTTTTCTTAAGAAGAAAGATGACACGTCAGTTTATCTTCTTAGGAGGGGCGTGTGTCAGGTTATATCTTTGCCTATACATTGCGAAGGCCATAATTTTGATGATAATCAGAGCCAAAACTTAATTTGCACTATGGGAAAATAATATTCAATTTATAATTTGTTAAAAGTTAGATATTTTTTAATTCGCTCAATTTTATTTATTACATAAAAATAGATCCATTTTAGACCAATAATTTACTGGTACAGACTTGTTAGTATGTAATATGTTAGGAGTGGTAAATACTTTTTATACTTACAAGACAAGAAAAGTTATTTTGATTTTTATAATTTACTACAAGTGATGGATACTACAAATAGTATTTATCGTGGAGAAATTTAAGGATAATCGCTTCTTGCTTTTTGCTTTATCGTCTTCGAACTTGTGATTGGGATATCTTTCAAATTGTTTACGAGTAAAACTCCTGTTCTTATCTTGATTCTTTTTTACAATCCTGAACAGCTTCCAGATCATTAGATAAATTCTCATTACAGCTGACCTAATATTCAGCAAGTACTATAAGTTTTTAAATAAAGCCAACCCTCAGATCATGAAATTATTTACTGATACTGAACACGTGTGTCCTCATCGATAAATATCTCGACAGTAGTGGCCCGTCCGAGAAGGAATGTAGCTGACATTATTTCTTCATCTCACACTTGCTGAATTTAGATACTCACATCTCTTTCATTCTTCACGGTCTCTTCTCCCCTTTGTCGACATTAATAATGGACTATCAATCCTGGTGTCAGATGGCTAAAGAATTAGACGTAAAAGGTAAAGAGTCTCTCGAATTTATCAAAGAAAATGAGAAAGCTTACAAAGAATAAAAAGGTTGCTGAAGCAGAAAGGAAGAAAGAGGAAGCTCAACTCAAGAAAGAAGAGAGGATTGCTGAATTAGAAAGAGCTGAAAGGAATGCTCAACTCAAAAAAGAGGAAGCTCAACTCATGAAAGAGGAAGCTGAAAGGAATGCTCAACTCAAGAAAGAGGAAGCTCAACTCAAGAAAGAGGAGGCTGAAAGGAATGCTTAACTCAAGAAAGAAGAAGACGATAGGACAGCTGCGTTATTAAATAAACAAATCGAGGAAGCCGAACGTACACGGAACTTGGAATTATAACGCATATGACTGTCCAATCAGTCTCAATCTTCCGTCCATTTAAACAATGTATCCTCATCGACCAACGTTAAGGTACCGAATATGGCCCAGTTCGTTGAATAAAGGGATGAAATGGACGCTTATATTCTACATTTTGAGAGTTATGCGACATCTTCTAATTGGGATCGCAGTTTATGGCCTCTCCATTTCAGTGCGCTTCTAACTGGACGTGCTCTGTCAGTTTATAGCAAGTTGCCGCCCAACTTAGCTAATGATTTTTCTAGCTTAAAAGAATCCCTTCTTATTCAGTTTAAACCGAAGATGGTAATCGGGCTAAGTTTAAGAAAGCTAAGCCCAAAGCAGATAAGAGCCCGTTACAACTACTGAATCGGATTAAATCATACCTGTCAAGGTGGTGCGAGCTCTCAAGTTTTAACCAAGATTTTCAAGGTTTAACCGATCTCATGGTGGTCGATCAATTTCTCACCTGTTGCCCAAAGGATTTAGCTGTTCATCTTAGAGAGACAGGACTCTCTAGTTTAAATGACATCGCTTCTTGCGCAGATAGATTTCTTCAAGCAAGGGGTAAGAACCTTTGTACCAAAATGGAAGACTTGAACCCTTATGTGACATCTGGCAGTAACGAGGAAATACAAAACCATAACACTCAACGCCAACACACCAAAGTTTTCGGAATATGCAACAGAGCCGGCCATGATTCCAATGCTTGTTCTTCTGCCCAAAATGGAAAGAACAGATTTTCACGTAACCGGCACTATTTTGATAATAAGTTTAATCGTGATAAAAAGACGGCGGAGAGAAGATGGCACACCCCAAGGAAAGATATACACAATGCCGCTGTTACCATTGATAATTCTGTTAACAAAGTAGATTTTGCAGCGGCATATTAAATTGTGGAAGAAGATGGGTGTGTTGATGTGAATAAAATGCTAATGGACGGCATGTTGCATGTCGATGGAAAATCGATCCCCGTTATAACCATGTCATATCAGGATAATTCAAACGTCAGACATTCCCTCATGCCTGTTACGAATGGGTCTATAAATGGCATTGGTTGGCGTATCCGTACTTCGTGATACAGGATGTAGCGGTGTAATTGCAAAAAAGAAGTTTGTGAAAGACCATCAGTTCAGAGAAGTTTAGCAAGAATTTCTTCTAATTAGATAAACCTTTAAACAATTTTCCGCAAAAATATTATATTATTCTTAATCATGTCTAGTGTTTATTACGTGAGAAAATTAAGTAATAAATAGGTTACAACATGATTTTTACTTTGTGAAATTTGAACTTAAGAACATCAGCTGTTATATCTAGATATCATAGTGCAATGACAGGACACATCCGTTGTCGAAACAACTAATGAAGCTGAAACTGCCATAGAAAATAGTAAGACAGTGGAAAATGTGAATAGAAAACTCCCATTACAACAAAATCAAGAAAACTCCTCAAATTCAGACTGTTTTGAAGCTAGCTTTAAAGAGGCAATACAGTCTAATGTGACAACGGAGAAGCTTGAGAGTGTTAATAGTAGATTAGGAGGAAAGAGTGTTCTAGATAAATTAAGAGAAGAATCTGCAAAAGCACTTCATAGCTAAGGCAGAAGAACTGAAAACGGACATTTGCTTCTAACGCGGGCTATGGAGAAGGAGAAATTCTTGAAGAGTACTAGTCCGTGATTGAAATCACTGCCACAACCAAAGCTGCAATTTTACGAATGTGTCCAGGTTAAACTAGAACTTGTGATTTATTTCATCAATATTTGAAAATGATTTTATGCCTGACGGATTCCATACAAAAAGAAACCCCCAAGTTCAGTTAAGAAGGAGAGGAGATGTTCTTCGTCTATTGTTGTAACTTGTTCTTCAGATATTCTGATGGGAAATTTGAGAAAATTAAGTTTGAAACAGTTGATATACTTTCAAAATGATTTTAAAATTGAGAATTAGAAAAGTTAGAAGCTTAATGAAAGCTTAAAGACGTCAGAAGGACAGCGTGAAAGTCACATCGTCAGTGAACGCTGTTGATGCCCTACAATAATGTGCTGCTGTCCTATGATGCAGAAGAAGATGGTCCAATTACTGTGGGCCTTTGAAAATCAACGGCCAGGGTGCTTAGCTGCAGCCAACGTCCAGATCAATGCGCTCTTTGCTTCTTCCTTGATGGTCAGTACGTATTTACTCATGGAGAAAAAGCTTCAGTCGGGAAACTTGAAAAAAAGACAAATGCAGTCAGCGATAAAATTGTATCTGGCCCGGATACTTTGGTTCTTAATGATGGTCAAGAGAACTGGTATAGAGGAAAGGTCGAAAACGGATTGGAAAAGGAGAATTATGGAATTGGGAAACTCAAAACCTTCATAGAAACGAAAGAGTTTACCATCTCGATGATTTGGCTGCAATGACGAAACGTCGAGAAGAAGAATAAAACGGATCCGACAGAGGGACGATACTGAAGATAGAAACCTTTCAGCATGGGAGAAAACGATGGCACAGTAAAAATACCGAAGGAAAGTCTTATTTTCTTTCCAGGCAAAGATGTCCATGACCGTTTTCTTAAGAAGAAAGATGACACGTCAGTTTATCTTCTTAGGAGGGGAGTGTGTCAGGTTATATCTTTGCCTATACATTGTGAAGGACATAATTTGGCGATAATGTGATCTACAAGTCAATTTATAATTATGGAAAATTATTATTAATGATTTCGCTATTATTTGGTTAAAAGTTAGATTATTTTATAATTCGTTCAATTTTATTTATTAAATAAAAATAGATCTATTTTAGACTAATAATGACAGACAGACTTGTTAGCATGTAATATGTTAGGATAGTAATTAATTTTACAGTATACTTAACAAGTCAAGAAAAGTTAATTTGATTTTATAATTTACTAATATGATGGATACTACTGAATAGTATTTAAAGGAGAAAATTTTATGATAATGGCTTCTTGCTTATTGCTTTATCGCTCTTCGAACTTGTGATTGGAATATTTTCAAATTGTTTACGAGTAAAACTCCTGTTCTTATCTTGATTCTTTTACAATCCTGAACAGCTTCCAGATCAATAGATAAATTCTCAGTACAGCTTGGACCTAATATTCAGCAAGTACTATAGGTTTTAATAAAGTTTAACCCCTATACTACAGAAGATTTTTACAGATAAAATATCTCGACAATATATATATATATATATATATATATCAGCATATATATATATATAAGGTATATGGCAGGCAGCATGTAGCAGTATGGAAAGATATATTATAGCAGCAGCATATACATATGGCAAGTAAGGTTAAGAGCAGGTAAATGTGATATATATATATGCATATTTATATATATATTATATGGAGTTATAGTTAGGAAAAATAAGGTTAGTATATATATATAAGAATATTATTACTACATATAAGGTTATTTATTTTATTTGTTTGTATATATATATATATATTAATAAATATATATATATATATATATATATATATATATATATATATATATATATATATATATATATTAGTTGTATTAATATTATATATTATTATATATATATATATATATATATATATATACACGTCTTTAGAGTCTTGAATCTCCTAACTTTGATGTTCTATGGCTTAAAACCTTTCTCTCCTCTTATACCATTATTATGTGTTTCTGCTACTTCTCCCCCAATTTAAACAGATTTTCACACTCTTTTTGAATATCTTACAAGTTCTCATGAGACTGCTACCATTTCCAACCCAAATACCTAGGTCCTCTATTTATTGGATTTCATCTGTGCGCCACACTGTGGTTGGGCTCGTCTCGTACTTGTGCAGGAGGGGAGGGGGCCATAACATCTAGTGTTTCAACAATCTGGAACAGTCAATTAAGGAACCCGCACTTATTCCAAAACGACCTATTCAATCTTGAACACGCTGGATTTATATTTCACCACTACTCCCTCTCGATATAATACAACGTTTTACTAGTATCGTGAGAAGGCTTAAAATGCTGATTGAGTTTTACCATGGAATAACATCGGAGAATGTTTTGAAGGTAGGTAAAGAAAACATTTGATGTTTTCAAAAACTAAATTTGTCTTTCAGGAAATATTTCGACTAAATGAAAATTATTTTTCAAAATTTAAAAACATAATTAATCTGTGATTTCTGCGGTGAAGTGAAAAAGTTTGGAATTATGAGCCTTTTCAAAATTTTGATTTATGAATAATACTTCATCAACTGTTTTAAACTAAACAACTGAAATATGATTTAGGATGTAAACTCTGTGGTCGTGAGGCCTCTCAGAATCTGCTTCATTTTCATTAATCAATAAGAGGGCTGCTCAACAAATGGTTGCCAGAGATTTGGAACATTCTACAACCTAGTGATAATATTAATAATTAGTAGTGATAGTGCTTTTAATTAGTGATAGTTGTATTATTTAATTGGTGACAGTATTATTAATTGGTGATAGTGTTATTAATAGTGATAGTGATGGTAGTTATAATGATAATATAGTAATAATGATGATAGTGATATTAATATTAATAATGGTAATGGTAATGATAATGATAGTGGCAGTGATGGTAATGATAGTAATAATGATGATATTAATGATAGGTATGATAACGATAATTTTAATAATGATATTAATAATGATGGTAGTGATAATGATAACAGTGATAATAATAGTGACGGCGATTATGATAATGATAGCAATACTATTAATATATATATATATATATAATATATAATATATATATATAGAGTATATATTAAGGTTATAGTTATAAGTTATAGTTATATATATATATATTATTATGTTACAGAGCAGCAGGCGCGTATCAATAATATCAAGTTATATACATATACATATATATGAAAGATAATATATATATAAAGCATATATGTATGATAGTTATTGTTAAGATATATATATATTATTACATTGCTATATATATATATTATTATATAGTGGAGCATACATATATACATACATATATATAGGGATGCACCGATAGTATCAAAGATATATATAGTTAAGAGTTGATATATATTATATATAGGTTTTCGGTAAGGTTATTATATATTATATATATATATATATATGGTGTATGGTAGGGAGATATAAGTTAATATCATGCATATTTTTTACAAAAATTTATGTATTTTATATTTATTTATATAAAAGCACCCGATAGCTCAGTTCTAGAGCACTTGCCAAACAAAGCTAGGGGTCCCAGGTGGTTCGCAACTGGTGGAAGAATGTGAGCTATTCCCTTCTTTTGCTTGGCTTCGCCCTGCTCGGACGTTAAATGATTACACCTCCTCCTTGATTAAGGCTCTGCCCGTGAGTGATGGTGTTTATCTCTGTAAAAAAGAAAAGAAAACTCTGACCACAATCTCGTAGCCCTTAATTTTAAACTTTTTATACAGCAGCTCTACCATGCCACAAACTTGATTTATGGCGCTTTAATCGGGCTAATTTGGGGCGTTGCGTTGTTTCTTTGCTAGGTCTGCTTGGAATGAATCTTGCTTTGACTCGGAGGAAGCTTCGTTCTTTGCTGTAAAGGTAGGGGTCGTAAACACCTAGGGGATGAGCGGGTTCATTCCACCTTCAACTAAATTTTTTTCTCAACAACCTGTTCTCGTTCCATTCAGGAAAGGGACATTGCCAATCGGGTATGGGGAAACTCTCGTTCTCCTAACACTCTTACTAATTTCTAATCTGTTCGGAATCGTGGCAGGGATGTTATTCGACATGGATGCTAAGCGCACTTTACTAAAAGATAGTGCGACAACCTACTCGGCTCTCCTTCTGATAAAAATTATTGGCCTCTTGCCATAACATCTCTAATAACTTTTGTAAATTTGTCTTTCCACCTCTTATTCACAGTGACGGTTCTGTAGCCTACTCTCCTACTGAAAAGGCTAATCTCGTCGGCCTCCTTTTTTATCTAATTCTACCTTAGACGATTCCAGCATCCATCCGCCTACTCCTTCTCCTCTCAAGTTTCCTATGTCTCTTCCCGAGAATACGTATTATCGGGTGCATGGGATTCTGAGATCTATGAACGTCAGGAAAGCTAGTTTCCGGATGGCTTTCCTCCCTGTGTTTTGAGGGAGCGTGCTTCTGAACTGACACCAGTCCTTGTTTAACTCTACTCTCTATGCCTTAATACTAATACAATTCCTCATTGCTGGAAGCGTGCATATATCCTGAAAATCCCAACAATTGTAGCCGCTCTATCCTTCTAACTATCTTCCTATAGCTCTCACTCATATTTTATCTAAATCTTTGAAACTTTATTCTACTCTCATTTCATGGATCATCTATAGTCCCATTCCTTTCTTTCATATCATCAGTATGGCTTTCGACGCTCGAGATCAACTGGTGACATACTCTCCTAACTGATTTATGGTCTTTTGCCCTTAGGGACTATGAGGAGTGCTGTGTGGTAGCGCTCAACATACCAAAAGCTTTTGATCGGGTATGACACGCGTCACTACTCTGCGTGGTAGCTCCCTTCCACTGGGTTTCCGTCTTCTCTTTTCTTACTATGGTAAGTTTTCTCTCTGGTTACTCCATATTGGCACTCGTTGATGGAGCGATTTCTTCCTCATTTACTGTTAATTGTGGTGTTCCGCAAGGTTCTGTTTTGTGTCGAACTTTATTCTTAGTTTTCATCAACAATCTCCTCAGTTGAACTTCTAAATCTGTTCATTCCTATGATGATGATTCAAGTCTTCAATCTTCCTCTCTTTTCAAATCTGCTCCCTCTTTTGCATCTAGAGTTGCCTCTCGTCTTCAGCTTTCCGATTCTATTCCTGCCGACTTGGATTGGATTTCCCGGTAGGGCAGCCACAACCTTGTGAAATTAATTTTTTTGAAAACTCTACTTTTGTACATTTCGCTCTCCAAAATACCTTTTAACTTTCCTATTTCTGTCGACGGATTTAACGTCTCCCCTTTGACAACATAAACTTTCTTTGTCAATACATAAACAAGAATTTTTTTTGAAAGCCTCATATCACATCGGTTGCTAAAATGGCCTCAAGGAAGTTGGGAGTTCTGCTCAGGTTGTAAGATTTTTTATCCTCTGCACAGGTACTCAAATTATATAAGGGCCTTATTCGCCCTTGCTTGGAGCACTGTTTTCACATCTGGGGGGCTCAGGATTCACCCTTCTATTGGATAGAGTAGAGTCCAAAGATAAGAGACTAATAAACGTCCCCAACTTTCAAGCTCTTTTGACCCTCTATCTCTGCGATGTGAAGCTGTCACAATATCTCTTTTCCATATGTATTATAACGGAAGATGCTCGGTTAAGTTGTCTTTCGAATTCCACCTCCATTGCGTCGCCTACGTAGTAAAAGGAGTGCTTTGCTCTCACATGAATTTTGCGTGTGCATTGAAAATGCACGACTCGTTCGTTGTGTTGCCTTCCTTCTTTCCAAGCGACTTCTGTTCTGTGGAAATCCTTGCCATCGTTCCCTGTTTTTCCTACTGTATTTAAGTCTTCCTCTTCTTTAAAACCCAACGTATGCGCACACCTGAGAGATTTGCGTTAGGTTTGGGCTTGGCTGGTCTTTGTGGTTTAAAAATTTAATTTTATTTCTCCCCTCCCTGAAAGAAGGGCCCAGTTCGTGAGTGGTGGTAATCTTGTAAATATATATATAGTATATAATATATATAATATATATATATAATATATATATAAATATATATATATATATATATATATATTATATATATATAATATATATATATATATATTATTATATATATGTTATGACGGGTGGGGAGGAGTGTAGTATCCTAATATTTTTCAGTTAATCCACTACTCTTTTTGATTGTTGTACAAAAATACTTATGAGTCTTCTTTGTATGAAGATCTTTATATTGAAATACAGAGCTACACAACTTCTGACTAGTTATATATATTTCTAAAGAGGATTTTGTAAATAGATGAATTGCAGTCAGTATACGGTTAGAATAGTTAATACATCTATTTTCTTAGAAGAATTAGAGTCAGTACTAGAAATTTAAATGGCCTATATTTATTGCTCCTTTAGATTTGTTATCATCATCTGTCAAATCCCACTATCTAGAAGTGTACACAGGAAACATAATTCTATAAAACCTCTCTCGAGTCAGGGGTAAGTGACATTTTTATCTCTTATTCTTTATATTCTTTTCTTTTCATAATTGAACTAAATATTTGTCATAAATTAATAATAATACAATACAAGAATATAGGAAATTACTGATTAAGTGTACTTTCCCATCAGGTACACGGATAGGGAATAATTATCTATTAATTACAACCTTCATAGCTTTGTAAAGTGAAGTGGGAGAAAAAGAGACTCCACAGTGAAGTGCTACAAATTATACAAATACACCTGAAGACATACAATGAAGGTGACAACAAATAGTATAATTTAAATAAAAACTATAAAACTTTTAAGAAAAAAATGTTAAGTGTATAACGTTAAAATAAATATATATGGACTAAACCGTTTAAAGGAAAGGAAAGAAAATTCTATTTCATGATTAATTTGTGTTCTTTAATTGGTTGTTAAAAAATATCTTTATTAAAACTTTGGTACTTGTTAAAATAATTATTTTGTATAACTTTGTGGTTATATTGTGTGTGTGAATGAGGGAAAACATTAATTGGAGCATGCTCAATGAAAGTTTCTTAGAATAGGTAGATTTAAGGAAAAAGGATATCAATTTTTTATATGTAAAAATATTAAATAAAATGCTATTTCCTTAAAAAGAGAAAAAGGAAAGATTTGCACAGTTTAAAACATTTAGTAGATAACACAAATTCAATTTACAGTTTTTTTTACAGAACATTCCATTATAACTTTTTACAACATCCCTTTTTACACTGGGTTAATCTTTTCTTCATAGGGAAAGTCAAATGTTTCGGGGTCACTTGTGTTTTTTACACTAAAATTTATTAAAAACTGAATCGTATTTAATGATGGGATAAATTGTTCGAGTCTGTACATATAAATTTTTGTTTATTAAACTAAGAAATATTAAATTGTTATTAATGAATTATTCCCCTTGTTTTTTTTTGTAAATTCTTTCTAAAATATTCAACTATCAAAGTGCGTAGTTGATACAATACATATTATTGTCTAATCAAAGACTTAGTTAAGGTAATAATTCATTTTTTCTTGATTTTATTAAACAGAATTTCTTTCATTTTTTATTAATTCTGTTATTTCTTTTCTTTTGAGTACTATTGCTGCTGAAGGTTCAAAGACCTCTTACCGACGTTATAAGAAATGTCCAGGACCTCCAGCTTTCATTCAATATACTTTGCATAAATTATGAATTTTAGGTAACTATTTTCTGATTCTTGTTTCTTTTATCTCTTTAATAATAATATTTATTTATCATATACGCAAATTTTATTACATTTATGGTAGACGAGCGTAGTTCTCGTAAGAGAGTCTACCCTTTGTTTGCCAGCTACCTTTCCTCTTTTCTCTTTTCCTTGTACTTTCTTCTATCTCTTTTCTTTTGTTCATACATAAAAGCATCAACTCCACACCTGGATCAGCATCCCTTAATTGTCTCTACTTGTTTGGTCGTCTTCTAAAATAATTTTTTAACAATCATACAGAAATCATAGTAAGAATTAGTAGTAAGTATTTTCATTATTTAAATATTATCCATTAATTCTAATACATTCGTGGCGTTCGATCCGAGAAATGGCGGAAAATAAAAGCGAAATTTCGTACGATATGCACGCGGACGTAAAAACGACGGTTGACGAAACGGATATATCCACCTCCATTTCCACGTCCATAACGGATGCATCAGGATTTTTGGCTAACCAACCAACAAACTTGATGACATCTGTTACTGATCCTATTATGTCAATAATGTCTCAGTCTTCTTTGGCTGAATCTTCGGGGATGTTGAATGTAATTTCAACACACTCAACAGGTTCAGTACTTCCATTGTTTACGATGTCCCCTCCGGTGACGGCAACGGTGGCGCGATTAAGTTTGCCAGTGGGCCTTCCTATGAATAGTCCGTCTATTGGTGCTATTGGTATAATACAGTCGGGGATGAGTGAGTCTCAACAACAAAGGCAGTATACTCAAATCTTGCCACCACAACAGGTTCTAGTTTCTATGGATAGTTCACGGCATCGGGGTATACCGCAGCAAAACCCTCAAATTCAGACTCAAGAGGATGCTACTATGCTAAGGATATTGGAACAAAACCAACAAACCTTGGACATGGTCACACAAATGATGCGAATGATGATAAATCAGCAACAACAAAAATCTAAGAAAATGATTCCTGTAGGGAAGTACTGTCTTGAAAATGGAGAACCTTTTCCACAATTTTTGAACAGGTTTGAAGAATATGCTCTATCAACTTATCCTAGTTTCACAGTTGACGGATGGAGGATTTATTTGGGCTTGCATTTGGAGGGAGACATAAAGCAGGTCTATGAAGTCCTCATGAAATCTAATGCGAGTTACGCTAAAATAAAAAAGGAATTGACTGACTGGTTTGGTGAATACTTGAAAAATCAAACAAAATGCGATTTAAGTACCTTTAATGCTGCACAGATACTGACCACTGAAACCGTTCCACTCTATGCTTTGCGGTTGCAAGGATTGGCAGAGAAAGCATTTCCAGGAACAGATGTTAGTGCTATGAAAATTGTTAGGGAAAAGCTTATCAAAAGTCTGCCAAAATCTGTAGAGTATCTAGTAAATTCGCTTATAGTATTTTGCGAATTATCTATGAAAGGTGCTCCACTTTCTTGGGAAGGATTGGTTAAGTTGATTTATGATAATTATTCCAGAAAATGCATGTCAGAAAAAACTAGTGATCGGCCAAAAAGTAACACTCTAGCAACAGCTCAGCCGGAAGTTATAGATTTAACTCCGGCAGTTCCTGTAATATCACATCAGTCAACTGGGTATACAGCTCCATCATCAGTTGGAACAGTGTTTTCGGTACCCTTATCATATCCAGGATATTCAATGCCAAGTGGATATACAAAATCTATTCAAACTCCTGAGAGTTTGACATCTTTTATGCCACCGCAGAACTCGCAGTGCGCAAGTACCTTTCATAATCCCACCTATGTAAACAATTTTTCACACCAAATCGCTCAACCACCTAGGATTTCCACTCCAGCTGGCCGCTACCCTAACACTGAAGCTAATACGACTGGAAATCGTTATCATTCAAATATGGCAAATATCCCAGCAAATGGACCTCCAATTAATAATCAGCAAAGTACGGGCCCTCCTTCAAATTGTAACTATTGTAAGAAATCTGGTCATGACGTTAGAGAATGTTGGTTACGACCAAAGTGTCGTTTTTGTGGGAAAAGGGGACATGTTGCAGATGATTGCTATACATTCAAAAACAAATGTATACGATGTGAAGACGAAGGACACGTCGTCAAAGAATGTCCCAACATACGTAAGAGGTCACCACAAAAAGAAGATACTCTGGAATGTCCTATCTGTAGTGGTGGACATTTGGGAACTGATTGTCCCTAGCGAGTACAGCCAAGAATAAATAAACGAGGGGGAAATAGACAGCTATGTGGCTAATGACCCACCCACAGAGCCTCTAGAACAGTTAAGCGAACAACAGAACGTGTATGTGAAACCAAAACCCCAGCGGCAGAGAATTGAGACTAAAAACCCTATTATGGTAGTTGATGGGTCACAATTACCAACAGTTCCCATTGAAAATATGGGCGTGTGTAGTTCCGATGAACTCCTGTTAGAGAATGTCTCACAGTTGGAGCCTTCTGCGCCTCCTCTGGATGATAAAGTACTAGAATTGTCAGAAAATAAATATGAAGAAATGGAACTACAAAGTCAAGTAAGTTATCCCTCTATTGTTGCGAATTTATCAAACCCAAAGGTTCCAAACTTTCCAATTGTAATTGAGGAACAATCCTCACTCCAAACTCCACATGAAGGTCATACAAATTCACAGGAGAATTCGTAAAACAAATTGATAAAGAGGGTGCTCTTGCATTACGTTATACGGTTATATTATAATTGAATTAAGATGGATCTAATAGACCTTAGTATGTTTTATATATCTAAGACTTATCACCAACAAAACATATAAATTGTTGGATGAACAAAAATTTCCGTTGCAAGCCTCTACATATACGGGTGTAACGGAAATAGGAAAAGTAATTTTTTCTGTAAATGGGAAAGTTACTTTGCAATTAAAACTTTCAAATGAATTCACTACCTCTCCAAACACTATTGTAGTGGTGGATGATAATGTGACAGGATAGGATGTTATCTTCGGATATAATTTGCTGAGGAAGGATAATTTATTACCTGACCTGGCATCAAAAGAATTATTTACGAGAAATATAGATGCTAATAATTATATTACAGTTATAACCAAAGATATAAGGTTGTGTGAAGCTGATAATTTAAGGGAGGTAGCTATGGAAAGTCAAGATCTAATATTTCCTCCTTTTATGTGTATATCAGTCCCTATATCTACATATAGTCAGTAGTAGATAAGAATTCCTTAATATTGTTTACTCTCCAGAAAGATAATCACTTTATAACTGATTATGCGGTTTTCCCTTATTTGGAAGCATCTCTGGTTTACATATCTTGTTTTAATCCCTATAAGAGTCCAATTAAAGTAAAATGAGGCTATTCTCCCAGTACGTATTCTCCCCTACATCAAATACATCCAAAGGATGTTAAACTTTGGCACTTAAATACTGTAGAGATTACACAACGGCCACAAGACACTTATGAAGAATGGACACTCGACAATTTAAGAGAAGCCTTTAGGTTAAATGAGACAGAATTGTCTGATAACCAAAAAGATCAAGTTCTACAGCTCCTCATGAAATATCCTCAAGCTCTCAGTTTGGGAGATTCGGACGTTGGGTGTACAGGAATTCTTAAACACTCTATTGATACGCTTATAGATGATCCAATAACTTTATCGGTTAGACGTTACAAGGACCAAGTAACTATATGAGTGGATGAAGCGTGTCCAAATAAATGGGAGCGATGGAATTATTAGAAGATCATGTCTCCCTCAATTCCGCCACAATAGTTCCCAACTTCGAAAATGCTTCGAGCATATAGGCTTTATATAGATTATCGAAATTTAATTCTATCACAAAGGCGAGATGCGTTCCTATTCCTAATTAATTTTTGATTACATTGTGTTTAGTACAGGGAGGAAAATAACTTCTCCACAATTGAATCTAATCAAGGAATTACCAAATTGAAATGGAACAATAGTAGCAATAAGAAAAAACAGTCCTTCATCCACCACCTCTGGCAATTGGAATTCCAGCGACATGCATTTCGGACGTTAAAACGGACCAGAACATCTTCCAACTATCGAGCGCTTGCACTTGCATATTCCTTGCTGAGTCGATAGTATGATATATTTAGAATCGAGCTCCTCATTAGCAGCGAAAGAATTTACGAAAAAAACATCTCTCTATTCTGAAAAAGTCCATAAGGGGATGATTTAATGTTTGGCTGGGGCCGGTCCCCATTTTCAGCCCCACCTTTTTAAAATTTTTAATATATAGTTAAAAAAATTTCAAAAACCTTTAATTTTTTGTTTAAATTTATTCATGATCAAATCAACCTATTGCACATACAAAGAATATATAATTAAGTAAAAAAGATGCATCTGGCCCGACTTTACTCTATAGGCCCGAAAAATTTGATGTTTGATACGGAGCGAAGAGAAAAATAGTAAACTAATTCAATTTCTCACTTTTAAAATTAAAAAAAATGGGTTTGGAATTGGACAACGCTGGCACAGAAACTCAAAAAAATCGAAACATGTTCTATGTATATACTTGTAGTAAGGCGACCAAATCTATCGCATATTTCAAGTTAAAGTCAGTTCCCAAACAGAATTCTGAAAGTTGATATGAAAATTGTCCAAAGAACTATGGATTTTGAAAATTTGAATATCTTGAAAGAATGACTAACAGTCACCAGAACATGAAACACTCAGGAAACAAACTTTTAGAGGGCAAAAAAAGCTAATTTGGTGTTTATAAAATCAAAATCACCTGAAAATTCTGATTTTACGTCCATTTTTAGGTGGGGCTTGAAAATGGGGATCCGGCCTCCAGCCAAACATTAGATTCATCCCCCTTAAAGCTTTTCCGCCGCTGGTCAGATCTAAAATTGAACCATCCAAAGTCGCTATTAGTAGCAACAGAGATTCAGTTCAAGGTCATTGGGTCATTAATATCAAGCAAGGATTGGAAATCCCAACAACCAATAAATATGAAAGCATATCTCAAATTTCTCCAGACCTCAAAAATCATCTCAGCCAAATCAAGACAATTCATGGAGGATGTGAATTCTTTTACCGACGACTGCACTATTCCCAATATTGCTCGTTATCGCCAAACCTTGTTGATATTATGCTGATTATACACAAGATAGAGATTTCCTTCTGGGAACAAACAACTCTGTCAACATAATCTTGAGGTAGTTCTCCTATCAAGGATATAAACACATCCACCTTTCTATTATTCATTATCCTGATAGTGTCTGTTCAATGCTTGTTCCTATGTTGCTCACACTGATGCTATCTAGATTGGTGCTAGGAGCTGTTCTAGTCATGGTACAAGTGGAGTATTATTTAAAAAACTTTAATATATAATAACAATAAAAAATATTAATTTCCTCTGTATTCTCATCCAAGCACAAACGATGGGTATAGTTAACCACCACGAAGAACTCGCATGGTTCGATGGACTGCTACCCGGATCCTCTAAAACCCGTTACTTATGATACATTCATTTGTATATATTCACAGGACCACAAGCACTATTGTTTTTACAGAACATGCGTTAGTTAATCAAAGAGTTGCTAGAACCCTTGGAGGAATTGAATGATATCGATTATGAATTGTATTATGTAACAGGGAAAGATAACATAGTTGCTGATGTGTTATCACGAACACCATTCCAACTTCCAGTAGAACAAACAGACGTAATCATTCGGCGCGAGCCGCCGGATGGATTTTATTAGAAGTCTGGTAATGCCGGTGATGAAATAAATCATATTTATGGTTCTCAGAATAATCTCAAATGTTTGAAAAGCGTCAATGAAGAACACACTATACAGATAAGGAGTTAAGATCACTATAGTTTTATGAACGTTTGAAACGAATATGAGTACAGTGTATAATCTTCCTGTGGGGCTTCTAAGACTAAAGAATGCGAATTCAAACGTATTGAAACAAACTACAATTTGAACATAGACACTCATGGGCAAATTAACTGTTTCGAATAGTATAAATATGATTGTCATTTTACCCTCTCAATAAAACCGGAAGTATTTTTGTGTATTAATACCAAGAACTCAACCACCTTAGTTTTTTGGTGAAAGACCCAACGCATGAGGAGTGTCGCTATCTTGTTTTTGTATAATGGTGTTCATCTACACTTGTTGCATGTAAGCAAGATATTGATGTCACTCTATATCAGATTCGGAGCATTGACCTACTAGTTTGGCGTATAGCACAAATGTAAGAATGTGAACTTGGAAAACCAGATATATTTCTTATATTGATAGATGAACTTAATGAAACAATATAATACAATAGTATGTTAGAACTAGTGTATAATACCCATTGCAGTAGTGAATCTGGTGGAGGAATATTACGAACTCAATCAGACCCTCACATGAAAGTTGATATTGATGACTCTATACACCACAACGCCTTGATGACTTAACTCAGAGTAGTAGTGAAAAGCCGGGTGAGAAAGATGACTTTGAAGTTCCGAGCGATTATCAGCAATGATGAAGCTCTATTTTAACGCTGGGTTCCCAGATTCCAAAGAGGGAGTGGACGCTTACAGAATGACCATTATAGCGATAGATATTAGCAAGCGCTCTCCCTCTTTGCACAAACAGTTAGAAGATAGAACAACGAGACTACGGTAAGTATTTTTCCTATCAATATTAGTTGCCGTGCGCTACCTCTTCCTCAGTATTCTATCTACACCCGTACAATCATGCCTACATAGACTCACTATCGCACTATTAACTTCTTTGTTATATCTCCTGATCTCCTAAGTTAACTCTACTCTCCTTCAATACTTAGGTACCTCATACGTTTAAATTACAATTACTCGCACACTTATATCAATAACATATCTGTCGCATTCCACACAAAATTTTTCTAATAATACCCAACCCTTTACATTACCACAATTTATCTAAATATTTAACAGCGTTTCTCAGTAAATATATCTAACGAATCTTGAAGGACCTTAAAAATAATGCTACTTACTCTCTTTATATCCTCTACAAATATATTAACACACTACATCAGATGGTTCCCAGTATAGATATTGCTAGATAGACTTCTCTGTCGGAGGAGCTCAAAGGAAGCTGCTATTTATAAACTCTCCGATGGGAGAGGGCGAACGAGTGGGAATTGGACGATGACAGAAAGGTTTCAGATGTGGGGGACGTTCTTAATGTGTCAACACCCAGGTCGACGATCTTTTCGAGACTGGTTAGAATGTTACAGCTATCACTTCCAGAAGTAGTATGAATGTGTAAAATAATATCTAATATATTGCACAACCATGTCCATAGTCTCAGTGTGTGACACACGGGAGATTTTATAGTCTTCTAGACTCGAGATTGAAGGTGCTACTATTGGATATATATAGTTAAACAGATCATTGGATTCACCTCATATTGTTGATATGATATAAAAACGAGATAAATATCTCCAATCTTTCGTTCTATGTGTAGAAGTTACCATATGTCAAAATACCAGGAATAATAAAATCATTTTCTAATTAATTAAAACTATTGTTTTGTTTATATTATCTAAATAATAATACTTATATTATTTACTATTGAATTGTGAAAAAATCTGAATAAAATATACTTATTTATAAATATATTTATAGCCTAGGTATTAAGTAATAACATTATAATATCTATATTATATGTGTATGTCTTTAATATTCTTAGATACTATTGTGTAAATTATTTATTATACCTATTAAAATAAGCTAAATAAGATATCTGTTTTTTGTTGGTTTTTCGCGCTTTAGGCTGGTTCTCTGTGCGCGAAAGAACGTCCACGGATATTTCTGTGTGTAAATAAATTCAAAATCTACTTTATCATATTTAATTAATCATTAAAACGCTTTTAACTTTAGAAAAAAAAAATCCCAGAATTCGAGGTCGCTTATGAATGATAGTCGAAATAATTTTTATTAAATCATTACGTTTATCCTTTTTTTTATCAAAGAGTCCTCAAATATAGATATTTATATCGTTACCAGGATACTCTTCTCGGACATTCATGGGGTTCCCAATAATAGTAGTCTAGCCTAATGTTCAGTACTACAAACACATCCAAGATAACCATCAAAATAACACACAAAACGTTTTAGTATGTGCTCTACTGTTTTGAAGATGTGACCCTCGACTCAATGACTCTATTTACGTGAATCTGCATACGCTAGAATACAAATCAAGAATGCTACTATGTGTTCGTTACGAGTAATGGTTTCTGGACATCAATAAAGGCTAACATATCATGAGACTACTGGATGGACGCTAGTACAAATTGGACAGTGGAGACATGATTCTTCTAGATAAACACACAGAGACTAGTATCATTGTAGTATTCTCTTGAACTATGACTTTTAGCACAAAGATTAGCTCACATTTAGATTCGATCAATAAACCATGATTAATACATTACAAGCGAATACTAGTACCAGAGGCTAGAGAGTATATGAAAATTCCCAACTAATTCAGATATACAGCGAATATGATATCACGATCAATCCATTCAAATAACTAAGCTTGAGCTCCGATATAGAAGTCGAGATGGTTATAAGAATTACCCAACAAGCGCAAATGGTACTCAAAATACCATGATTATTCGCAATAAGTAGCTCTAAATAAAACCGAGATCTTGATGAGATTACCCATACATACTCTGAATTTGAGGATGAGCCGGTATAGCACACTATTATCAAGATCAGCATATGAAATCATGTCGTATGAATAAAACAACGTAAATCAAGTTACACATATCTTGGAGTCCGCTACTAATGAAATTAATATTCTCTTTATCTGGACCAACAGGATTCCTCACTGACAGAGTCCATCCTTCCAAAGGTTTAGCCAATGCCTTTTGGGAAATGCAATACGAGTACCATGTACTCGATTATGCTCGTAGGCCGCGATCTGCCTTATTTCCGTCACCTGCGGAAATGGGACCAACAATGAATACTCTAAATAGAAAAAGAACGGAAATTCCAATTTCCGCTCCAGTTCGTCCTATTTTATGCCCTAAGCGTAGGATAATCGGTGGGGAGCCACCGGAGACCTATTCCGTTTAAGCTTTGCTGCCCCAGTTGCATCAAAGACTCGTGTCTCTGCTCTTTCTGTTGCTTCTTCTTCGGAAAACGTGTCAGCGGCTACTACATCAACAGCTACTGGTATACCGCTCTTTTCAAACAGCCCTCCCCTTTGAAACAGCCTAAATGTGGATTTTGTGCTTTGTCAGCCGTAGCGGCGACAAACCAACCATCCACATCTAGAGAGGATTCCACTATAAATCCACCTTTTCCAGCATGAAATCTGTCTGTGACTCCTCCATCCCTACCTATATTGCCAAGTCATCCAACAACGGTCTGTCAAGCTATAGAAAGCCAATGGACCAGAAAACGACCTTTGGAGGTTATCACCCCAGCGGGTGGTAAAAGGCCTGTGCAAATACCTTATCCACCGGTGTTGCAAAGGATGAGATTTGATCTTCATGATCTTGCTCAAAGGCAATTTGACCAATTTATGGCTTACTTTAAAGCCCTACTGCACGTATCAGAGGAAGCGATAGAGGGAGTTGAGATGAGAGATGTCCTGGAGGCATTTTTACGAAACCATGAGCGAAGATACAGTGGTTCAGAATAGATAGTTTTTTTCTTCTTTACATGTTTCTAAATTTTCTTTGTTCATTATTCGGTGTAAGTTAGTTCATTCGCTACCCCTTTTTCCAGTCTTTCCCGTCATGTTATGACGGGTGGGGAGGAGTGTAGTATCCTAATATTTTTCAGTTAATCCACTACTCTTTTTGATTGTTGTACAAAAATACTTATGAGTCTTCTATGTGTGAAGATCTTTATATTGAAATACAGAGCTACACAACTTCTGACGAGTTATATATATTTCTAAAGAGGATTTTGTAAATAGATGAATTGCAGTCAGTATACGGTAAGAATAGTTAATACATCTATTTTCTTTGAAGAATTAGAGTCAGTACTAGAAATTTAATTGGCCTATATTTATTGCTCCTTTAGATTTGTTATCATCATCTGTCAAATCCCACCATCTAGAAGTGTACAAAGGAAACATAATTCTATAAAACCTCTGTCCAGTCAGGGGTAAGTGACATTTTTATCTCTTATTCTTTACATAATTGAACTAAATATTTGTCATAAATTAATAATAATACAATACAAGAATATAATGGAAAATTACTGATTAAGTGTACTTTCCCATCAGGTACACGGATAGGGAATAATTATCTATTAATTACAACCATCATAGTGTTGTAAAGTGAAGTGGGAGAAAAGAAGACTCCACAGTGAAGTGCTCCAAATTATACAAATACACCTGAAGGATCATTACAATTAAGGTGAAACAAATAGAACAATTAATATAATTTAATTAGAAAAACTATAAAACTTTTAAGAAAAATGTTAAGTGTATAACGTTAAAATAAATATATATGGACTAAACCGTTTAAAGGAAAGGAAAGAAAATTCTATTTCATGATTATTTTGTGTTCTTTAATTGGTTGTTAAAAAATATCTTTATTAAAACTTTGGTACTTGTTAAAATAATTATTTTGTATAACTTTGTGGTTATATTGTGTGTGTGAATGAGGGAAAACATTAATTGGAGCATGCTCAATGAAAGTTTCTTAGAATAGGTAGATTTAAGGAAAAAGGATATCAATTTTTTATATGTAAAAATATTAAATAAAATGCTATTTGCTTAAAAAGAAAAAAAGGAAAGATTTGCACAGTTCAAAACATTTAGTAGATAACACAAATTCAATTTACAGTTTTTTTTACAGAACATTCCATTATAACTTTTTACAACATCCCTTTTTACACTGGGTTAATCTTTTCTTCATAGGGAAAGTCAAATGTTTCGGGGTCACTTGTGTTTTTTACACTAAAATTTATTAAAAACTGAATCGTATTTAATGATGGGATAAATTGTTCGAGTCTGTACATATAAATTTTTGTTTATTAAACTAAGAAATATTAAATTGTTTTTAATGAATTATTTCCCTTGTTTTTTTGTAAATTCTTTCTAAAATATTCAACTATCAAAGTGCATAGTTGATGCAATACATATTATTGTCTAATCAAAGACTTAGTTAAGGTAATAATTCATTTTTTTCTTGACTTTAGTAAACAGAATTTCTTTCATTTTTTATTAATTGTTATTTCTTCTTTTCATTTGAGTACTATTGCTGCTGAAGGTTCAAAGACTTTTCTCAAGACAACTTACAAAATTAGATAAAAGAAAGAGTGGCAGTGCAAAGGGGGTTCGACCTCTTACCGACGTTATAGGAAATGTCCAGGACCTCCAGGATTCACTCAATATACTTTGCATAAATTATAAATTTTAGGTAACTATTTTCTGATTCTTGTTTCTTTTATCTCTTTAATAATAATTTTATTTCAGGTTAATTTTAAATTGGAAATTTTTAAAAATTTTTTTTTATTTGATTCATATATAAATATTTATTACTTAAATATATATTATATATAAGATATACTATATATATACTCATATATTAATATATATAATATATATATAAATAATATATACAACATATATATTAATATATATAAATACGAATAATATATATTTATATTATATATATATATATATATATATATATATATATATATATATATATATATATATATATATATATATATATATATATATTATATAATATTATATATAATATATATATATATATATATATATAATATATATATATATTAATATATATATATATAATGGACTTATAATTATATATATTATATATATTATATATATATATAACTATATAGGCTATATATATAGTATATATAGTATATATATATAATATATATATATATATATATATATAATATATATACTATATATATATATATATATATATATATATATATATATATATATATATATTATATATATTACTATAATATATATAATTATATATATACTATATATATATATATAATATACGTACTAAATATATATACTATAATAATATATATATAATCGAGATATATTATTTATATATATTTACATACTTAATATATATTATCTATTACATAATTATAATATATATATACTATATAATATAATAAGTATATAATTATATATATATATATTATATTATATATATATATAATTTATATATTGTAAATACTTATATATATATATATAATATAATATATATATATCAATATATATATATATATTATATATATTAAATATATATTATATATATATGAATAAAAATAATACTATATTATATATATATAAATATCTATAAATATACATTATTATATTAATGATATATATATATATATATACTTTAGCAGACTAGATAAATAATATTATAAAAAAAATTTATATATATATAATATATAGTATATATATAATATTGAAAGAAGTATTTAGGGGGGGAAGTCTTTCTGATACCAAATATATATAATATATCCTCTCTTGGTTCCCAGTGCCCCAATCAGTTATTCTCATATTTCTCAAATTTATTATTATTTATTATCTTCATCTTTAAAGATGGACAAATTGACGAGCAATATTGTATATCATGTTTATAAAAAAAGCAAATAAATTCTATTTAATTTATATAATATATTTCATCTTTAATTTATGTTATTATATTTTATTTATTATTAATACATTTTTTATTATATTATTGTGCTCTGTCTAATCTCTCTGTGTATTATTTCCAAAGTCATCGCTTATAATAGTTTCTTTTCTATAATATGTATATGATTTATATATATTTTATTTATTATCTCTTTTATTTGTAAATTATGACTATAATCAATTATAGTTTATATTTTTTAATACTCTCTAAAACTTATATATATAGTGTCGTATGACGTAAGTTACTCATCTTGATATAATCTCATTATATCCTTATTTTGTTGATGTAAGTAACTTTTATTATTTATCAAATGATCTCAGTCTCATCTAATAATTCATATTTTAATTTGTGCTATCTCTGAGTTAATCTCGATTACTTATAAGTTGTAGTATTGAATCTAACATCTAGTGTTATTCGCTATCAGAGAAACTATCGTATTATGCTAGATGATTAACCTATATTTCATATTTATGTTATCAGGAATACTCTATTCTTTTATACTGTTAGAGATATTATCTACTCATCGTATATTCATCTAGATCTAATTATACTTCGCTAATCAATGATAAATTTTCTTGATCATTTATCGAGTTTCAGTATGATAATCTCTCTTATATTTAATTGATTATCTCTTAATGTCCAATATATATTACTCATCATACTATTTATCTCTCTATTTTGTGTATGTCTGGTGTAGAACTCATTCTAATCTCTTTATCTTGTTTAAGATTTATACATAATAAATAGTATAAAGTGAATTATTATTATTATTACTTCTACTTCGAATATTTATAGATTGATATACTATATGTGCTCATTACATACATAATCTCTCTCGTTGTCTATTGTTTACTTACAATCTCTGCTCTCTAATTCATGAATGTGTGTGAGAATACTGTTTCAGTGTGTGTTGCATAGCTTTTAGTCTTTGATTTATATTTGTGTAGTGATGAACTCGTTTATTCCGGTTATTATCTCGATTGATGTAGATATCCTGTTTTTTTTTTTATTGTTTATATTTATTGTCTCTATAGTATTATCATATTAACTTCTAGTTATAATATCAAAGGAAACACTCCCAGAATAACTCACCACCGCGACGCCTTACTCCAGCTTCTTGTGTATTATATCTCTCTATTGGATTATCTATGTCTTAATATTGTCTTCTGTCTCTATAATTATTAATATTTTTCTTTTTCATTGAGAGTTATATATATATATATATTTTGTGATTATTATTTTACTTGTATTTATATATTGTTCTTCTGGTTATACTTTATAATTATAATTCAATTTAAAATGATTCTAACTAATATTAATTGTTGCTTATATATATATGATTATACTTTATTTATCTTATATATATTTTTATTGTTTTATTACTTGATTTTATAAAATAGCTTTTCCTTAATATCTCATATCATTTCTGATTTGGTCTATTAATTCTTCTATGGCTTTACATTATTTTTATATTTTTTTTTTTTTATATATTATATACATCCAAACACAGCTTCCTCTACCCATGCCCCTATAGTTGAGATATATAGTATATCTCTCAGATTTTATATTGATATAAACATAAAGTAATTTTTATAATTTTTTCTTTTCTTAATTTTTTTTTTTTATATATTATATTATTTATTATTTTCTCTAATTAGCCTCATTTCTTTCTGATAGGTTGTTAATTCTTGTTTAGTAGAATACTTTCATTTGCTTCGCCTTGTTACTTTGTTTAGTCTTTCAGCCATTTTGACATTTAATACATATTTATATTTTTTAATACTAATTTAATTTATAAGCGATATATATTATTATATAATATATTTATATATATACTATTATCTATATTTATTTATATATAGCTTTATATCATATTGGTAAAATTTGCTTTTCATTCTATATTAGTTAAATATTGCTTGTGTGTGTATAGGTATTTATTACTTACTCTCTCTCTCTATATATCTCTCTTATACTATTTATATTTTTTTCTAATGTTATCTTATTATATAAATTTTTTATTTTATATTTATCTTTCTTATATTATAATATATATTATATGTGTATCTCTATAGCTGATATCTATAATGTTTATATTTTAGTGTATAATTTCTTATATTGTCTAATTTTATTATCTATTTTATAATAAAATATTATCAATGTATTGTATCTATCTATTTAACTCTCTAATTTTTTTTATACTTATATCTATTTTTTATGCTTCTTTATCTCTTTTTTATATATTTTATATATAGTATGTATACTCTATTCTTTATGTGATCTTTATTTATATAATATATTTATTATATTTTGAGTGTTTAATTATTTTTTTATCTTCAATAATAAATATTTTAATCTTATCTTACTTATTATTATCTATTATATTTTTACTATATATTTCTTTCATTTGTATATATGTACTTTATCTTTATAAATAGTGTATATCTATATTATTACTATTATATATTTATTTATATATATATATATGTTATTTTATCTTTTTCTCTTCTGTTGTGTATTAGGTTAGTTAAGATTTATGTTTTTGTTTTTTCTTTCTTTTTTTCATTCAATTATTTGTTATAAATATTTCCTCTTTATCGTATATATTTGTCTCCTCTCATGTTATTTTATAATATGTGTATTATATTATGTATTTATAATATATTATTATGTTATGTGTTATCTTTAAATCTAAGCAATCACTATGTTTTATATTTTTTTTATATATTATTTCATATGATATATTTTCCTTTTTTTGTGTTTTTTATATTTATTCTGTTCAAAGTAGTTTCATTTTTCTATAGCTTTATTTATAATTTGTAGTTAATTTTTTCTTATTTTTGTTATATATATATATATATAACTTCATATTATTTTAAGTTATTATTAGTTTATTATGTTTATTATATTATAATTTTTATATTGATATTGTATTTTCTATATTTATATTTATTATATTATATGATATTGGTAATTTAATAATTTATATGTAAATACACAGATAGTGCTAGATTTTCTTTGATAATATATTATTTTTATTTATATCTGTGTTATTGAAAAATTATTTTCGTTTTTATGTTAGTATTTGTGTATTTATTTTTATATATTCTTTCCTTATTATTTGTTCCTAATATATTTATGTTATGCGAATTATAATGCGATTATTATTTATTTCCTCTTTATAAATTATTTTTATATTTCTTTGTTTTATTGTTTATTACTTTTTTATATTTTATTAAATATTATTTATGTTTTTATTATATGTAGTAAAAGTTAATGATATTAAAATTCTTATATGTAGATATTATATTTATTATTAATAATTTTTAATTATTTTCATTTTTCTTTTTATCAATTCTTATTAATTTCTGAAAGTTTTAGCTATTTTATTTAATTATATTTAATTTACTTTGTTTTTTTCGTATGTTATTATATAGTATTTTTCATAATATTAATATGATTAATTTTATTTATTTTATTCATTTATTTTATTTTTTATGATTTTATTATATATAATTATGTATGTTTTATATTGTATATTATTTATTTTAATTTTTCTTATTTATATTTTCTATCGTATTGTCGACATCTCAATAGACGTTTAAGATATTTTATTGTTATTAATTATCCAATTTCCTTCGTAATATTGTGAGATAGTGTTTTATATTTACATATTAGCTATGTTACTTATATTACAGCTGTTAATTTATAATGACTTTATATATATAATGTTTTAATTTGAATTTTTATTTTTAACATATTTTCCATAGTGATTGAATCAATTTGTAATCATAATGCATAGATTTATTTTTCTAAAAACAGATTTAGACAAATATTATCTCAGGTAAATTATAATATTATATTATATAAGTATACCATGTTTTATTTTTTCTCTCCTTTGTAGCATTAAATTATGTATTGTATACAATTTTCATTATATTTAAGTTCTAAAATAATTTATATTTAGGTTATAGTGTTATTTAGAATCAAATGTAGTTATATATCACATCTTTAATTATTAATCATTATTTTGTTTTCTTTAAAACTCTAATATAAGAGTATGTTTTTTTTGGAATCGATATTGAGCATTTTGGAAGTCTTGTTCTTCCATCTTTGAGTATTCTTCTCAATAATGTGCGCTTAAGAAAGGTTCTCCATTGTTATTTACGCATCGACTTCCTTTGCTACTAACCTCTATTTAGAAGCATATTTCATTGTTTTTGCAATATTACATTCGGCCCGCTGATAGCTAATATCTGTTTGGTTCTCTTAAACCTAAATTATTCTTCATGCTAATTGCTTTCTATGCTCACTCAAGAAAGTTTCTCTTCTTTTCTAATTGCGATGTATAACAATAACACGTTTGTCTTCTGGTGTTTGCCTTATGTTTTATATATATTTATCTTTTTATATATGACCGAAGTAAAATTTTCTCTTTTAGTCTTGCTATTTGTTTGCTATGTATAATGTTGTTCTCCATGTCATTACCACTTGTGGTTAATGTGTAGTTTTATATTGACTAATTAAAGAACGATTTTTCAATATTATGAAGATTTATTATGTCAGTTTCTTTGACTAGATTATTGCATTAGTTATCTCTGATGCAATTTAAGATGTTAGTTTTCATCTAACAACTTATACGCATCTGGAACTTTGAATATAACTAGCGTCTGCTTTCTTTCTGTACAAATATATTCCCATATTTACTTGCATACATTCTCTTGAAGTTAGTTTCTGTCGAACAGTCTGATATGTATCGGTTTCTCTGATGCTTATTTATATGTTAGTTTCATCTTTATACAAAATTATTTGAAATAGTTCTGTCTAAGTACAATAATTAGTAGATTTGTTTCTCCAAATAGTATAAAGTGACTTGCGTTCTTCACGTTCTTTTATTTTTAAGTTTACGTGTTTTCTCCTTAATACTTATATTGATTTTAATTGATGTTATAATAAATTATGAGTTATATGTTTTAAAAAAAGGAATGATGTTGGGCCACAATTTTGATGATTTACGTCACAAAGAGCAAACTGTAGACTCAGATGCTTACATTATATAGTTTATTGTAAAGGCGTATTGCGAAAGAAATAAGTGAGGGCATTCTAATTTAGATTTCTTTTGATATAAACATGTCACTTCTGTGCTATATATTCTATTATTTTAATGATTTGAAAGTATTATAAATAATTAAATTGTGTTAGTTAATATTGAATTATTGTTTTTCTTCAGTAAAATATCTTCTTACATGTGGTGTAATTATTTGTTATAAGGACTCCCCCCCTATCTCATAATACTCTATTCTAATGTATTCATGATATATATATTAATATATATTAGAGTATTATTATTATATTTTTATTTATAATATTTATACTTATACTTATATATGTTATATATATTTATTTATTATATTACTCTATATTATATATATATGTTATATATTATATATATATTACTAATCATTACTTATTATATATTATTATAGTAATATATTTATTCATTGAGGATGTTAGGGTATGGTGAGTAGGTATGGGGGGTAGGTAGTACGAAAGGTAGGGCTTAGTAGGGGTGTAAGGTAGTAGGGTAGAAGGGTAGGTGATAGTGGTAGGGATAGGGTATGGTGATAGGTAGTAGGTAGATATATGTGTATAGTGATAGAGTTATGATAGAGTGAGTTAAGTATAGGGGTAGATAGGTAGATATAGGGTATAGTGAAAGGGGGTAGTAGGGTAGGTTAGGTGGCGGTCCGGGCGGAAGGGTAGGTATAGATAGGTATAGGTGAGGTAGTAGAGGATTAGGTGATAGATAGGGGTAGTGTAGGTTACGTAAGTAGGTAGTAGTGAGCTCATAAGGATACGGGTAGGGGTGTTAGAGTAGGGATGTTATATAGTATATAGTGAGGGGGTATAGTAGGTAGGGGTAGTGGAGGTGAGTGATAATATAGAGTAAGGTAGGTTAGGTAATAGGTGAGTAGGTGTATGGTGGGTGCGATGGGGGTAGGGGATATGATATAGGTAGGTATATGATAAGGAGGTGGTTTATAGGTGATATGGATGATTATACTATATAGGTATAGTAGGTATATATAGGTAGGTATAGGATATATAGGTATGATAAGGTTATTATATAGTGAGTAGGTGGGGTATGAGGGGTATGAGAAGTAGTGATTGAGTGGTTAGTAGTGAGGGTAGGGGTAGGGGGGTAGTAGTGTATAAGGTATATAGTTAGAGGGATAGTAGTAGTAGGGTTATAGTGAGTAGGTATATAAGGGTTAGAGGTTAGGGGTATTATAGTATGATAAGGGTACGATGGGATATATATAGTGAGGTACTAGTAGGTAGGCGTATGTTAGTTAGTAGGTAGGGTAGTATATAGGGTGAGTAGGTATGAGAGGAGAGGGGTAGAGGTAGTATGAGTATAAGTAGGGATATATAGTAGGTAGTAGGAGTAGTTATGTAGGATAGGTATAGTATATAGGGGTGGGGGAGGAGGTGAGTAGATAGTATTAGTGGAGGGTAGGAGTAGGTAGGGGGGTAGTAGTACTTTAAATTTAGGGAAGATGTAGATAGTAGACAGTAGGTAGTGTAGATAGTAGCTTGATGTATAGGGGGGTGATAAGGGATAAGGTAGGGGTAGGGTAGTGGTATGAGTATGAATTATATAGGGGTAGTAGGGGGTAGGTAGTAGGGTACGGGGTAGGGTAGTAGTAGTATAGTAGTAAGTGGGAGGTAGAGATAAAAGAGATTCTGGCAGTATGATGAGTAAATAGAAGGGATATGAGTTAAAGAGATAAGAAGAAACAAGAATCAGAAGAATAGTACTCTAAAAATTTAGTATTGTTATGCAGAGAGGTATGGATGAGGTGAGGAATTCCGCTGGAGGTCCTGGAGCAAGTTCGGGGTGATAGACGTCGGGGGTAAGAGTCGAACGCCCGCTTTGGCACTGCGCAGTCTTTCTGTTTGATCTAATTGGTGTGAAGTTGTCTGTGAGAGAAGAGTCTGTTGAGAACCTGTTCTCGGAGGCGAGGCAATAGTACGTCAGGAAATGAAAGAGAAGAAAAAACTGAAGATCGGAAAGAAGTGAAAGAAATTCGTGTTTACTAAAGTCAAGATATAGAACGATGAATGTGTTCCGTGTGAGGACTAAGTCGTGTGATTAGGGACCGGAGAGAATGGGTAAGTGCGGGTCGGAAAGTATAGTGGTGGTAGTAGGTGGGGGTGTGGTGGGGGGCAGAGGAAGCGTGTTTTTGGAGAATTTGAGCGCTGAATGGGTATTATAGAGAAGAGAAGTGTACAATAAAAATCAAGGTAAGAAGTAATTCGGATTGAGAAAATATGAACCACTTGTGAATATTTGCTTAGGTGTAATGAGAACAAAGAAGAAGTTTAGTATGTTACAGGCACTCGAACCAATTGTATGCCGCATCATTAAAGAGTCGACGGATTCGAGTTTTAATGAAATTTCGTGTAAAACCACAGTGACCCCAAACATTGTACTTTCCCTATGAAGAAAAAGATAAACACTCCAGTTGTGAAGGGGATGTCTGTAATTGTAAACAGATACAAGTATTATGTGAATGTTCTTTGTTATAAAAAAAACTGTAAATCTGAATTTGTTTATCTACTAAATGTTTTGAACTGTGCAAATCTTTCCTTTTTTTCTTTTATAAGACAAAATCATGGCAATGTCTATTTAATTATTTTACATAAATAACATAGATATCCTTTTCCATTATATCCACCTATTCTAAGAAACTTTCATTGAGCATGCTCCAATCTGTCTCTTTCTCATTACACACACAATATATAACACACCAATGTTATACAAATAATTATTAAAATAAAGTGTCGCAAATTATTATAAGATATTTTTAACAACACTCCTAATACAAATTTAGTTTCATGGCATATATCAAAATTGATAAATACGAATTTAGTTCTTTCCTTTCCTCTTAAACGTTAGTCCAGCTAGAACTAATATATATACATTTTAACGTATATGTACAGCTTTACCACTATTTTTCTTAACAATTTTGAATAGTCTATAGTGTTAAAAATAGTAATATACTATTTCGTTGTCAACCTTCATTGCTATGTCTATTCACAGTTTATATTTGTATAAACTTTAGGAGCCACATTCACTATGTGGACGTCTCTTTTACTTCTCCCACTCACATTACATACAAAACACTATGACGGTTGAATGATTGTACAGAATAAAAATTACTTGCTCCTAATCCATGCACCTGATGGGAAGCTACATCTCTGAATCGATATTTCCTATATTCTTCTTATTTTGATCTACTTATTTATTTATTAGACATAATTATTTAGTTCAACTTATTAAAGAATACAGAGATAGAAATGTCACTACCCCTGACTGGACAGAGCACGCCGTGCGTATTATGATATTTTGTCTTCCTGTTTGTACACTCTACCTTTAGATACGTGAGATTTGACAGATGACTAGTTTTAATACAACATCTAAAGGTGAGCACATAAAGAATAGGCGCATATTCAAGAGAATATATTCTTGTTATCTGCACTCTAATTCTTTCTCATAGAAAATTAAGATGAAATTAACTTCTGGGGGGTTATGATTGTTTCCTATGAGCACTGCAATTCATCTATTTACAAAATCCTCTTTAGAAATATATATAACTCGTCAGAAGTTGTGTAGCTCTGTATTTCAATTAAAGATCTCACACATAGAAGGACTTCATAAGTATTTATTAGCCACAGACAAATGTACTCATAATCAATGAGTATGTGTTGAGGTTTCAATGCTTTATAATAATATTCGAAATCAATTAACCATACTACACTTCCATTACAATTTTAGAACCTAGTGCAAGTTACAAGCATCGTTAAAGAAGTTTGTCACCATTCTAACACAAACAGAATTGTATAAAAAAAACATGTTTATCGGAACGTTTTTGAAAGCTACTTCCATTATGTCCCCACTACCGAATATGATGTAACAAAGAAAATCTATGCAGAATACATTGTAAAGAGCAAAAAAAACTATCTATTCCCTGAACCACTGTATATCTTCGCTCGTCGTTTGTTAACATAAATGCGTGCCATGGAACATTCTCTCATCTCTATACAATACCGCTATCGCGTCCTCGAAGATACGCATGCAAAGTAGGGCTTTAAAGCTATGCCAATAAATTCGTACAAACTGCCTACATTGACAAGAAATCAATGAAAGATCAAATCATTTTTCATGACAACTAATCATATCTTTATATAATCTCATCCTTGCAGACCACCGGTGGATTAAAAAGGTCCAAATTTCGCACAGCCTTTTACCCCGCTGTGTTTGTATAAAACGCTCCAAAGGTCGTTCTTTTCGCATTGCGCATTTCTATAGATTTTTTTTGACAGACCGTTGTTTAGGAGACCACTTTAGCTAAATATAGGTAGGATGGGAGTCACAGACAGAATATCATGCTGACAAAGGGGATTTCTTATAGTGCGGAATCCTCTCATAGATGTGATGGAGTTGTGTTTGATCGCACGACCCACGTGCTTACATAGCACAATAAATCCCAACATTTAGGGCTGTACCAAAGGAGCAGAGGGCTGTGTGAAAGAAGCGGTATACCAGAGCTGATGACAGTGTAGTGTGCCTGACTACACGTTTATCTGAAGCATGAATCAACAGTAGGCAGCAGACACGAGTCTTTGACGCAAACTCGTAGCAGCAAACATGGCTTAAACGGACATAGGTCTCCTGGCTCCCCACCGATTATCCTACGCCTCGGGCATAAAATAGACGAACTGCCGAGCTGGACAATGAATTTCCGTTCTTTTCTATTAGGATATTCATGTTGGTCCCATTTCACGCAGTGACGGAAAATAATCAGCATCGCGGCCTAGACGAGATAATCAGCCAATTACATGGTACTCGTATTGCATTTCCCAAAAGGCATTGGCTAAACCTTTGGAAGGATGGACTCTGTCAGTGAGGAATCCTGTTGGTCCAAGAGAATATATTTCATTAGTGGGATCCAACAATAAGTTCAACTGATTCACTGTTTTTCATCCCATGAATTTCAATGCTTCGGATATTGATAATGTGTGCTTTCCCGGCCATCTCAATTCCGTTGTATGTAATCTCATCAATTCGTTATAAACTACTATTGAATCATCATTGAGTTCCTTTGCGCTTGTTCTGGGTAATTCCCTATCATACCACTCTCGGACTTCTTTAGGAGCAAAAGCTATATGTCGATGATAGTTATAATATGGTAGATCTGGAAATGTTGGAATTTTCATATATACTCTAGCCTCTGGACAATATCGCTTGACTGTATTAATGATGTTATTGATCGGATCTATTGCATCTTCTGCCTAAAAATCAATATTCAAGAGAAACACAGAATAAGTGTCTCTGTGTTTTCCTGGACGAGTCTGTCTCCACTGTGCCAATGTATACGCCATCCTATACAAACGAAAACACAAGTACATCTGTTGTATCAGAGGCAATACCACTAGAGATGGCTCGAGGGACATCTTCAAAACGTGGCAACTAACCCGTGTGAATTTTATTTGATGGTTTCCTGGATTGTTGGTAGTCTGATCATAGGCAGACTCCATATGGGAAACCCATGAATGTCCGAGGAAGAGTACCTGGAACGATATAAATATATATATTAGGACTCTTTGATAAAAAAAAGGATAAAACGTAATATTATATTATTTCGCTTATTCATTAACACCTAGGAATTGGGGATTATTTGGCTAAAGTTGATAAGTATTTTAGTTTATGCATATGATAAAAGATTTTATTTATTTTACACGATTCCGGACGTTCTTTCCGAGACCGCTAAAAGCGCCGAAAAACCAACAAAAAACATATATTTTTATTGTATAAAATTTTACAATTTAGAGATTTATTAACAACATATATAATAATAATAATATAATATTATTATTTACAATTTTCATCACCAATTATAATATATAATTACAATTTTTACAATTCATGAAAATATATATATATATAGACAATTTTTACCAACTAGTATTTTATATATATTTTTTATGTATTTGACATTGGTCCTTCTACTGACGAGTTGGATAACGTTTTCTTTCTAATATCCTTGGTTGAATCCAAGGCACGTTACTAATTCTTCCTGAGCCTCTCAATCTCGTTCGAGAAGCTATAAAATCTCCCGTGGTGTCCTCGACTTGACATGGTTGGATTATTAGATCATTATTTTCCCTCTCTTCTGGAGGTGACTGCTGTAACATCCTCCTGTCTGAAAAGATCGTCGACCTAGGTGCTAACACATGAAGAACGTCCCCAGCATCTGAAGCATTTCTGTCATTGTCCAATTCTTCCACTCGTTCGCCCTCTCCCATCGGAGAGTTTATAAATAGCAGCTTCCTTTGGAGATCCTCACAAGACAATCTTCTAGCATATCTATAGGGAACCATCTGATGTACTTGATCTGTAATATAAAGAGGAGTATAAGAGAGTAAAGTAGCATATTTAGGTATTTCAGAATTAGTTAAAGATATATTCGAAAGATTTTAAATATTAGAAAAATTTTGTAAATGTAAAGGGTTGGAATTATTAGAAAAATTTGGTGAATGGAAAGATTGATTATTAGAATATGGCGAAGTAATTGTATTAATAGACGAGCCAGTACCTAAGATTAAGGAAGAGAGATCACTTGAAATCAGTGAAGAGTATCAACAGAATAAGGGAAAGCATGTGTGCGAGGTATTCTCAGTTAGGAGTATGCAGAGCTGTAGAAGTAAAGAGAAGAAGTAAGCAGGCATATAGAAGGAAAAAAACATACCTTTGTCAATTCATCTCATACTGATGTTGTGCAGAACAGGCTCTTTCTCAATACTACATAATGTTCATTCTTGTAAGTCTCCACTCCTCTTTGGAATTCTATGTGGAACACCATGAAAACCTTTCCTCTGGATGGGAAAGTTCTCTCTCAAAAGCTCTATCTTCCTCTACCCGGCAATCACTACCTGACCATGATAGCATCATAGAGAGTTCTGTTGTTATAGAGCTATCAATCAATCACACCCCAGTTGAGCGTTGATGTAATATCTCCTCAAACCCACACAGAAGTCAATAAGTCTCTACTCAGATGGTCAAATCCACTAAGTATGCTATATACTTTTGTTATTTTCGTTCCTTAGAGGTTCAATCATCATATAAAATCATATCTTGTTCTTCCAAGTTCAACATATCTCTACATTTGCTTGCAATATACATCCACTCTGGACTTCCAGTTCTCCCACTGTCGCAATCACGAGACTATCATATCTTCTTACTAGATGTGCAACAAGTTGTACAATGAAACAACCACTTATACAAAACATGATGAGCCCCTCATTGAGTTGGGTTTCCAAAGATACGAAAAAAGGCGTGCGTCTTGCACTAAATACACCAACTCTCCGATCTATAGAGTATGGGTTACAAAAGCATCGATCATACTTATGAACAAAATGTTAATTTGCTCATGAATGTTATCAATTTGTATGTTGTAATGCAATATTGATTCGCCTTCTTGAGTCTTGCACGGTAAGATTATACTTACTCCTATCGTTCATAAACTTTCATCTATCAATTCATTAACTTTATCTTATCTGTAAGTGTATTCCTTCCTATCCTTCACATTTGAATTATCTGAGAAAACACATAAATAAGAATTTCTCCACCAGGCATTTGCTTCTAATAAACCATCCTCGCCGCTCGGCTCCGCAGAAATCTATTAACGTCGTTTGACTTACTACCTGAAAGTGGGAATGGGTTTTCGTATAACACCATCCGTCAAAATTATGCTATAGTCTTTCGCGTCTACTATAATATCAATCATAAAATCTGAATCATTCAATTCAAACGTTCTTAGCACATCTTTGATAACTTAACGGCATGTTCTCTCTAAAACGCGAATAGTGCTTGTGGTCTGTGAATATAAAAACTTTAATGTTATATAAGAAGCTGTGTATGGGACTCGAGACAGCCCATCGAACAGACCCGGTTCGTCATCTTCTGGTGGATACTCATCATACCCTCGACTGTAAATTCGTGTCTTTTGGAGAAACACAAGAGAGAGAACTAATTGCAACGTGGACATTGTTCTCCACTTTGACCGACATAAGGCACCTCACCGCACTCAAATGCACCAGA
>JABUQX010110164.1:20000-25000 GCA_015478945.1 Trachelipus rathkii | reverse complement strand
GCGTTATTAGACGGATCAAAAACATACACAAGCATACACTTGACGTGGCTCAGTTAGGTTTTGGGGACATCGTTGAAAATTTGTTCTGCAGCGTTTAGTAGTCTGTTGTTGATTTTTCAGTTTTTACGATGTCTCAAAATATGTCCCCATAATTTTAGGGTCCTGTAAACAGGAAATTTAATAGTGTATGTCCTGATAAACGAACAGTTGGGTATATACATACATATACATACATACATACATACATACATACATAAGACATACATAAGCAGCATACATACATACATACACCCATATACACATTGGCATACACATATCCATACCCACACAAACACACGCATATATATACACACACGAGTACGGCACGAGAAGAGAGGGGGGAAAAAGAAGAGGGGGAAGGGGAAGGGGGAAGAAGAAAGGAAAGAAGGATAAAGAGAAAAAAGGGAGGAGAGGAGGAACCGGGGTCAAGAGATGAGTAATGGTGTTGACAATAGCGAAGAGTTAAAAGAAGGGTTGAGTTGTTTGATAAATAGGGAGGGATTCAAGGATTTTACGATCTGTTTCGGTGGGGATGAAATCTGAAATTTTGAAATCTGAAAAGCGGAGTGGGTGATTAGAACTGAGGGTGTGATTACAGATGGAGGAATGTTCCGGAGTAAGAGAAGGCAAGTTTGTTCGAAAAGATATTCCCATGAGCTTACAGATCCTCAGCTTTATTTGGAGGCCGGTTTGGCCTATGTAACAGGCGTTGCAGCCTGAGCACGTAAAAGCATAAACAACCGAGGATCTGAGCAACATGGGAAGGATATTTTTGTATGAGAAAAAGGAGCCTATTGAGAAAGGGTTATTAGCCACTAAGTGAGCGTACATATGGGCAAAGAATGTATTAAGAAAAGTCCGGAATTCATGAAGTAAAAGTTTATTTTTGTTAATTACTACTAAAAATTGTTTAACCTCCTAATGTATTAGTAATTTACTATTTTATAATTTTTATAATTTTAACCCTTAGTTACCTGATGAGGAACACAGGGTGTTCGAAATGTTGTAAAATAAAGAAGTAATAATTTATTTCTGAGATGCCGACATTTTGTTCATATATATATATATATATATATATATATATATATATATATAAATATTTGTCTTTATATATATATATATATATATATATATATATATATATATATATATATATATATATATATATATATATATATATATATATATATATATATATATATTAATGGAGGTGTAGCGGATAGTGATTTTTCACTATACGCGGATGCGGATGCGAATAGTTAAAATCACTTATCCGCGGATTGCGATGCGGATAAAGCGGATAGCTTAAGTTTCTTTTTAGTTTAAGCCACAAGTACTCATATATATATATATATATATATATATATATATATATATATATATATTATGAAAGAGTATATATATAGATTATATATATATATATATATATATATATATATATATATATATATATATATATATATATATATATATACCGTGCTAACACAGTACACAGTGTGACTCTTGACCCACTGCAGGTATCTTTACCAACCTCTTGTACTTATGCCTCCAACACCCACTTGGAAAATAAGGTTTTAGATATTAATGGCTGGTTCATAAATTATGCTTCAAAACAAAAAAGCTCTGGCCCTTTCAATAGAGACTTTGCTTCTCTTTTCGTCATAAATGAGATCTGCACCACTAAAAGACGCAAACTAGCTACACTTGTTGATGGTCATGCTAAGAATTCCCTGGCGACTTCTGCAAGATGTGGAAAACTTTTGCAATTATCACGCCATCAAACCAGTGGATCTTTATCTGATTCCAAGCTTTTTCGCTTTTGATATTCTTCGATCATTGATAGAGTGTCTTTTTGGACACCTCAGAACAAGACTTTTCATCGTCATGGAAGCCAAAAGAATCGTTCATGGCAGTAGATTCAGCAATATACGTTACAGATGGTAATTGCGTATCTGTTTCTGTAATCTTTTGCTTTTTATTGGCTGGTGATATTTCTGCCTTTAGCAGCATTTCATCACATAAGCATCCTAAATTAATTTTAACCCTCTGTAAAACACGTGGCTCAAGAAATTTTGTTTTGTATCTAGGATTTAGAAAAGTTGCTATTGCACATGCGTCATCGTTTTGCAGAGTTTGAAATCCATTATGTATCTCCAGCATGAGTGTTTCTGTCATCCTTGAAAGTCCTCACTTTCTATATATATATATATATATATATATATATATATATATATATATATATATATATATATATATATATATATATATATATATATATATATATAATATATATATATATATATATATATATATATATATATATATATATATATATATATATATATATATATATATATATATATATATATTATATATATATATATATATATATATATATATATATATATATATATATATATATATATATATATATATATATATAAGAGAGTGCACACACAATTCTCATAATTCACAGATGAATACTATCCGCTATCCGCAAGAAAACTAATGCGGATGAGGAAGGTGGATGCGATAATAGTGAAAATGATGCGGATATCCGCATGCATGTGGATGGTGGATAATCCGCTGGCTAACTCTAATATATATATAGATATAAGAGCATATATATATATATATATATATATATATATATATATATATATATATATATATATATATATATATATATATATATATATATATATAATAAAATAAAATAAAAGAGAAAGAGAGAAGCATAAAATTAAGAGAAAAATTAATACACAGAGAGAGAGAGAGAGAGAGAGAGAGAGAGAGAGAGAGAGAGAGAGAGAGAGAGAGAGAGAGAGAGAGAGAGAGAGAGAGAGAGAGAGAGAGAGAGAGAGAGAGAGAGAGAGAGAGAGAGAGAGAGAGAGAGAAATACACACACACACAGATAGAGAGAGAGAGAGAGAGAGAGAGAGAGAGAGAGAGAGAGAGAGAGAGAGAGAGAGAGAGAGAGAGAGAGAGAGAGAGAGAGAGAGAGAGAGAGAGAGAGAGAGAGAGAGAGAGAGAAATAATGAGTCTCGATCACGAATGAAAATCTGCGAAGCCTGACGGTATATGAATTGCGAACATCTGCGAAAAGGTTTTCGACGTCAATGACTCATTCATTCATTCACCGAGACTTGAGATAAAGCAGGTTGGCCACTTCCGCATGCTTCAAAATTATTTTTTAATATATATATATATATATATATATATATATATATATATATATATATATATATATGGTTATTATATATATAGATATAGTATATATATATATATATATATATATATATATATAAAATATATATATATATATATATATATATATATATATATATATATATATATATATATATATATATATATATAGGGCCTATATATATATATATATATATATATATATATATATTTTTGTTTTTTTTTTAATATATTGCTACTATATGATACCAACAATGAATTTCAGTGGTAACGGACATGATTCAAAAGTTCAAAATATTTTAAATAATTTTTTAAAAATCACATTTATGTTAAATATTTTTTCAAAAATGAAATATCTCGAAAAGTACGACACTTTACAGAAAAACCAATTACATATTTTCAATCAGCGTAACCTAAAGCTTATGTAAAATTATATATATATATATATATATATATATATATATATATATATATATATATATATATATATATATATATATATATATATATATATATATATATATATATATATATATATATAGTTATATATATATATATATTGGGGCTCGAGCCGACGGGGGACAGAGGGGGACGCTTTCCATACCCGGTCATTGCTACTCAGCGACGCGGAGTCCAATGTTCGAATCCCGCTGATGGAGAGTAAAATCTCCTTTACTCATTCATTTAAAATGACACCCAAATACCAAAGAGCGGGGGTTATGGAGACCCTCCCGGAGGGGGGAATAATCCTACCCCGTCGTCCACCGGAAGGCTGAGAGACCCCGACTCCTGCCATCTTTGCGGTTTACCCTTGGGTATTCCTTTAAAACACCCAAAAAATGAAAACAAAATATTACTAAAAATTACTTTTTTAAAAAATAATTTAAAATATTTCGAACTTTTGAAGCATGTCCGTTACCACTTAAATTCATTGTTAGTATCATATACTAGCAATATTTAAAAAAAAAAAAAAAATTAAATTGATCGTAGAAACGGAAAAGGTCCATATATTTTGAATCATGTCCGTTACCACTAAATGATTGTTAGGATCATATACTAGAAATATCTTTTAAAAAAAAAATCAAAACAGACGGAGTCGTAAACAGTAAAGGTCCCATATATATATATATATATATATATATATATATATATATATATATATATATATATATATATATATATATATATATATATATATATATATATATATATATATATATATATATATAGGCGCTACTCATTTAAAAGGATGTTATATAAAAAGACATGATGTCGAAAAATCGCCGAGCACCGCGATGAAAATACGTGAAAAAGTGCAACTTGAACGATAGTATTTTTTTGTACATAGTTCCTAGATAATCAATGAGCAGTTAAATTTAAAAATGTGGTATTAGCAGTATCAGCTGTCCATCCATCGCTTGTAGAAGACAAATATTCCGCTGCATTAATCTGATCTTGTATTTTATTTCTCACACATTCATATATATTTTTCACAATAGTTTCTTTTATATATTTTCTTCAAGGAATTACATAGTTTGAGCACACATGATTTATCAGTCTTATGAAACCAATGTCTTCAACTATTGAAAAGGGTTGCAAATCCACTGCGATCATTTCTCCAATAAGTCTGTGAACCTTCTTGGATTTAGAGTCATTTATATGCCATATTTTGGTTTTGTTAAGAGTGTCAATCAAAGTTGGTTGCTTAGAACATTGCAACTCAGTTTTACTCCTTTTAGTTTCTGAAATATTTA
>JABUQX010110164.1:0-7500 GCA_015478945.1 Trachelipus rathkii | reverse complement strand
AAGAAGAATGATAATAATAATAATAATAATAATAATAATAATAATAATAATAATAATAATAATAATAATAATAATAATAATAATAATAATAATAATAATAATAATAATAATAATAATAATAATAATAATAATAATAATAATAATAATAATAATAATAATAACAATAATAAAATTAAACTGTTTTCATTGATATTTTTTAACCTTTTTCTTTGTATAATATATCTTTCCTTTTTATTTCTTATTGTAAATGAAAAAGAAGTTTAAATTTGTGCAAGCGAGAAAAGAACACATTTTAAATGGTAATTCGAAAAGTCGGATGCGAGAAAACCTTTCCAAGAATTTAATATTTATAGTTTTTCGAAGAAAATATTTCATTTAAATTTTTAAATTCTACGGTATCTTCTTTCATTTTATAAACACACACACACATACACACACAAATATATATATATATATATATATATATATATATATATATATATATATTTATTTATATATATATATATATATTCTAGGGTATATACTATATAATATATATATATAATATATATATATATATATATGAGTTTGTGGGTTTTTGTGCGTGTGTTTGTGTGTGTTTGTTTGTTTGTTACGGTAAATATTATAAAGCGGTGGGTGTGTACTATCAGCAGCAATAAATAGCACGTGTAATAATTATTGGATCTCCCATTCAGTGAGAGGTCGGATTGTTAGGAGGCTGATCAAAGGGGGACTAACCCAAACCGTCGACAGGGAAATCGGGTCGACATGCCATTGGAAATAGTTTCAGGTGTCCAAAGAGTCGACACATTTTTCTTACAGGAAAATCGTCGACAACATTTTCTCAAAAGGTGTCCAAATCGTCGACACATTTTTTACAAATATAGTCCTAATTTTAATTTAATAGATCCATCCAGGTTAGGTTAGGTTAGGTTACGTTAGGTTACGTTACGTTAGGTTAGGTTAGGTTAGTTTAGGTTAGGTTAGGTTAAGTTTTGTCAGGTTCGTTAGAGAACCTCTAAATAAAAAAAAAAAAATTCTGTGTTCAAATCGTCGAAACATTTCAACAAAATTTTCAAACGGTCGACATATTGGGGACTAACCCAAATCGTTGACAGGGAAAACGGTCGACAAGACATTAAAAAAATTCCTATGTTGTCCAAATGGTCGGCACATATTTTTAACAAAAGTTTCAAAGCGTCGACACATTCAAATTCAGATTTTTTGTATATATGTCGACCGTTTGACCTGTCGATCGTTTTCCCTCTCGACGATTTGGGACTAGCTTCGATCAAAGAATGAAAATGTTCTGTGCCATAAGTTTGAATATTTAATTCTTACACTTACCATACTATATATATATATATATATATATATATATATATAATATATATATATATTATATATACTATATATATATATATAATATATATATATATATAAATAGTTATATTATATTATATATATTATTATTATAAAAAAAATATATATAATATATAATAATACATATATATATATTATATATATATATATATATATATATATATATATATTATATATATATATATATATATCTATATATATATATAGTATATATATATATATATATAATAAGTATATATATATATATATATATATATATATATATATATATATATATATATATATACGTATATATATATATATATATATATATATATATATATATATATATATATATATATATATATATATATATATATATATATATATATATAATAATATTATAGAAAACATAGAAATAAATTCAATTAAGAGTGCAAGCAAATTGACAGGAGGACTTACTGACCATCAGCGTTAACAGATTGAGCAGACCAAAGACTGACAGAGATATATCATAAGAGAGAAGAGTACATAAGGTTAGTTATAAGAGATATATATATATATATATATATATATATATATATATATATATATAGTATATATATATATATATATATATATATATATAATTGTATGATATTTATTGAACAGTTAAGGAGAATGTAACCAAATATTTCTATTGAAAATGTTATAAAAATAAAGCGATTCGAGGAAAAATAAATACTTTCAAAATTGAAGCATTTTTAAAAATACTTTTATGGCAGAAGAAAATATCAAATTTATTTTTTCTATTTCATTATTACGTTACTAATTGTTATTATATTGTTATTTATTAGAATTTCATTATTTATTAATAACCGTTATTTTATCATAATTATTTTATTTCATTATATCTCTACTAATTGTTATTATTTGAAATACAAATTTTAAATTTGGCACAGCTGCACTGCCTCCCATCGTGTGGAGTTTCATTCTAATAGTGCTCGCGCTATATGCTTCCTTCTCCAAGTCATGCCTCCCCACATTTTCGATCGTGTTTCTTAGATAAATTTAGATGTCAGTTAATACGTTTTAGACCCCTCAATGTTCCCATTGGGACAGTAATTGAGAATTTAGAACCATTTTAATACAATTTGAAAGCTAATGTCTTATGTGTACATATAATGGTAGAATGATGAGCAGGGGAGGCAATTTCTTCTAGTATCTACTCATCAGAGCTCTGTAATTATATAAGAGGCACTGACTCCTTTGCCTCCCCTAAAATCTGTCTACTGATATGTCTTCCTTCCTCCCAGCCGACGGTGCAATGCCTGATATCATATCAGTAGGCACCATATATATATATGTCTGTTACAGGCATCATGTCTGTCATGTCACCTGTTTGCTATATATATATATATATATATAGTGAGAATGCCTGGTTAGCACATATATAAATATATATCGCGAGTTTATATATTATATATATATATATATATATATATATAAAGGTATTCGCAAAGCCATATTGCAAACGGTCTTCCTATATCTATTAGAAAAATCGTTTTGAAAACAAATTAATTTTTTTTCTACAAATCATAAGGAATCAAAAAGATCAAAAACCAACTTTTTACTTAAAAGTTTTTTTTTATTTCCTTTTGTACCTTGAATAACAAGAAGTTTATTTGAATTTGCAATCCTGAATATTCCTGAAATCCAAAATCATACTTTATTAAGGCTGAAAAATTAAGATGAAACTGCAACCAACGCAAGATATTTTTTTTTACTTTCATTGTTTAATATGTTAATATGTTGCCAGAAAAATTTTTAATGCAATTATTTTGCCATTGTTCAAAATTAATGTTTTCTGTCAAAGTTCAACAAACAACTGTTTGTCACTCATTCATAGTATCATATATCATCGTCACTATGTTGTTTTATATCATATATATATATCATATATATATATATATATATATATATATATATATATATATATATATAAATATATGAGAATGATATAGTATATTATGTATATATACATTTATTTTTTTATATATATATATATGGTGTTATATATATATATATTTATATATATATATATATATACTATATATATATATATATATATATATTATATATATATATATATGCAGTAGCACCTCCCAATAACGGCGTAATTGGGACCGGACCCTCGCCGTTAAGTGAAAAACGCCGGTAAGTGAATCTGTTGCTTTTTTGAGCCTCGCGATTGCCTGCAAGCAAAACTACGTACTATATAGTATATACTAATACATATTAAGTGTGCAATAACACTAACTATAAAACAATGATAGAAAGGGAAATTTACACAATGTTTACCTTTAAATATATATTTAGTACATACAGTACATGATTTACAATTGAAAAGAAATAGAAATATAAAATTTTAAATACAAATATTTTTATTTTGAGGATGCCACGCCACTTCTTTGTCCGCCCGTGCAATGGATGTTTTCGAATCTTCATCATCTGAATCTACAAACAACCACCTTCGCTTTGCAGACGGTGATAGTGATGTAGTTGGTGAAGTGTCTGTGCCTTTTTCACTTAACTTTATTATGGTTGCGATTGTTCTCTATTGAAAATGACAACAAAGAAGCCTGTCTCAGAGTGTCTCTTCTTCTCGAGTAGAACTTGCTTATAACACACATGCAATGGCATTTGTTATGACAGAAGTAACTTTTGGCAATCTTTCAAAGTTTAACTTAATAAGTTTATTGTACAGTATAAAGTGTGGAAAATTGCGAGATAGATGCAGAACGCACGAAGAGCCAGTAAACAGACTGACCATATATGTCTGTTCGTTCGTGCGTGTTTCCTTCCGCACAACACAGAGTAGTTAAAAGCGCCGTTACTTTCTTCTTTTAAACAGACAAGAAGTATTCATAAGTATACTAGAGTAGGTGTAGGTAGAGATAGTATCGAAGTGAAAAGTATGATTGACTTTGTGTTGGTGAAGAAGGAGATGTTTAAGTGTGTGCTGGATGTTGTTAAATGAGGGATTATCGGATCATTATTTGGTTTTATGTAAAATTAAATTAGTTGGGGCTTGGATGAAGAGGAAGGTGATAAGGAAGGAAGTGGGTAGAATTAAGAGTTTGAAGTTGTCGAACAAGGTTATAAGGATAAGACTTAAGAGCTCAGGCAAAGTAAATCATAGCAATGTGAACAGATGTCTGTCCGAACAAATCTGAAGCAAATGAAGGGAAGCAGTTGCTAGCAGTGCAAAAGAAGTATGTGGATGTGCTAAAGTAGGAAGTAAGAATGTTAACAGTGAGTGGTGAAATGAAGAGGTGATGCAAGCGGTTAAAGGTCAGATTAAAGCCTTGCCAAACGTTACAATTGACAGGAAAGAAGGAAGACCGCTAATAATTTAAAAGTTCATATATGGAACGATCTGAGAGAAAGTTAGGCAGGAGTAAGAAACGAGATTGAGGAAACTTCAAGGAAGAGAACTTAGAGAGTAATAACGAGTGTCAATTAGATCGAAAGCTTTTGATATGTCAAGTGCGACGATATAAGACCTCCCATAGTTCGTAAGGGTAGAATACCATAACTATATTGAGTAGGAAAGTATGTCACCAGTTGATCTAGAGCTATACTGGTGATCTTGAAGTATGAAATGAGATTTCATATTGTTCAGGAAATGCTAATTTCAAAGATTTTAGTCGATATATAGGTAAGAACTATTGAATATTAGTTGGAAGAATCAGAACGCAACCCATCTTAAGGATTGGTTGAACATATGCCCGCTTTCAGAATAAAAGGAAGTATTAGTATTAAGGCAAAGAATCCCTGTATGGGTCCCGTATGTGTCGATGTGTTTCTTCCAACGTCGGGACGTTATCGATGCAAAGTGGGTCCCGTGGATGGTGTTACTCAGTAACGTATATGGTCCTCTGGCACGGATGATGACTTGACACCGTCGTGCCATTCTCTCAATGAAGTGCAGAATGTCTTCCACGGAAATCTGATTCCACACGCGACGCACATCCTGTCGCAGAGAATGGATGGTTCCTGTCTGGTACGTGGCAGGTCTGTCCCACACCCCGTTTCAACGTTGCCCAAGCATATATGTTCAATTACGCCGTCGTAAGGACTGTGGTTCGATGGCTGTCTTCAAATGCATCCGATTTGAACCGTTATCAGTCTAGCGGTCCAGCGTCTACAAGAAACCTGGTCATCCTGTCTTAAAACATGTCTAGCGCTGTGCAGCCATGACGAACTGTTACCGATGTAGGGGGCATATGGCAATTTACGATAGGATCGGGATGTCTGCGATAAAAATTGCCTGGTGGTTAGGAACCGCTCATTTGTGACGTGCAACTCTGTACGAGCTGTTAAAGATATACTCACCCCAGACCTTGAGAGATCCACATCCAAATTGAGCGTACCTCTCATTTAGCCGTCTATAGACTTTGGATCGCCGATCGAAGGTGTAGAGACTAACTCTGACTAATCCATAAACAGCGCACATTCGCCCAACGCCGACGGTCTAATGGTGTTTCCGGGCAACACTAGTAGCGTCCGATCAACCGATGCTCCCTAGTCAGTGACGTGGTCCTATGACTGGCCTCCTAGGCCTCAAATTATATTCCGCGAGGCGTCGACGTTTCGTATTATCACTACACTGGTCCCATATACCCCCAGCTGTAGGTGCCCCAGCATATGGCGTCCCATGGCTCGAATCTGTCAGTCCAAACGGTCTTCAACGCTCCGCATGCGTCCCGTCCTTGCCCCTCTAACCTTGTCGTGCTTCTGTGTATCATGGAACAGCTGCAAGACTTTTTAAATGGTTGTGTGCGATACGCCAAACCGTCGACAGTAGTATACCTTAGTAAACTGACGGCAGGTCCGCTAATCCGCTACTTTTAAGCTTTTTTTTGTACTTTTTTACTAATTTGGACTATTTTTTTCCATAACGTTTTGACAACGCCGAAACAACGCCAGTTTTAACGTTTGACACGGAAAAGTAACGGAAGTAACGTTTTGACATGGAAAGTAACGGAAGCCAGATTACGCAATCCAGCGACCTAATCCAAATTTGTCCTTCCAGTATTCCAGTGTCCTTCCAATTGCCCTGTTCATAATTAGGCAAGAATCCCCAACCCGAGCCTGACCTGGGATTTCCTATTGCAGCTCCTGCACGTCGGTTACAAAGACTTGAAAACCATTTGAAGGTTTTTGGAAATTCCAGTCATGTCGGCAGCTGACTTGGAAATTTCAATCATTTTTCACTAGATTTTTGACGTTTGATACGTCAAACCTAGGGTTTTTAAGGTCGGTGAGACTGAATTTAAGGTTCGAAGACCGTTTTTGAGAGGCTTCAGCTCCCGGGGGGGGGCGGAGCCCCCCAAAGGGGGCTTTTTTGTTCCTAGAAGGTTTTAAATGATAGATAGATCATTTTTGATGGTTCTAACCATTTATCAAATGACATCGACACCCCTAAATCGATTTTAAATCGTCTTTCTACGCTCTGGGTTGTTTATAACACAGAAAAATAACGCATGGCACACCATAATACTCATCATTCGATTAATCGTCAGTAGTAAGCTCCCAGCCAACCAAGACGCCAATCTATTTCGATATGAAGGAGCAGAGATATTTGCTTTAAACTTTATATGGTCATTGTATGTAATAAACTGATCATAGACGGTCTTTTGCGACCCTAGGTCACCCTTGGTGCGCCCTCCCATGCCAAGGTTCACCGTCCTGAACCATGTTAGGCTGAACGTAATGAGTGAAATTTGATGAGTGCAGGATGGCGTAATCTCGTTGGCAACCGACATGCCTTCTGCGTCCCTGGAAGTCTGATGGGGACGCGTCACATGTGCCGTCCACAACCTGATCATAAAAGACTGAAACTCAGAGAAAGGTTGAACGAGACGAGTCTGAGTCGGATTCGAGAGAGACGGAGTTGGAGTTGATTCTGTTTTTGAGCTTCAGGGACCCCACCGGTAACGAGCCATGAAAAATCCGCTTCGTCGGCATTAGTCCGTGGCGGAATGCAAAACAGAGGAAGGAGGAGTGAAGGCGCAATGAAACGCCAGCGTTCCTTGTTACTACAAACGCGCGAAACCGTTAACAACCCACCTCCGATTGAACGAAGCGCATACC
>JABUQX010110163.1:20000-23502 GCA_015478945.1 Trachelipus rathkii | reverse complement strand
ACCCACTCTATTCCCATACATTTCATAAGGAAAATTATCAGAATAACCTATTTGAAGAACCTTAACACTTCTTTGTTAAAATTCATTTATCACTTTTTAGCCAATTCAAGAAGTATTTTTAAATCGTATTGAATCCTCATAAATTCCTCAATACTTATAATTGGATAGGCCAGCTTAGTGTCATCAGCAAACTTAGAAATTAACATTTTATTCCCTTATTCAAATCATTAAATAGGTATAAATTAGGAATAGGAATTATATAAGCAGACTCTGCACAGAACCCTGAGGAATTATGGCCATTTAATTGTACATATACATATTTTCTCCTTTCTTTCAACTACTCCTGTATCCATTTATGTACAACCCCTCTTAAATCTCACTTAGATAACTTGTGCATCAGCTTTTATGGGGTACCTTATCACAAAAGCTTTCCTAATATCCAGATATACAATAATTGGTTCTTTCTTGTCTATGCACACAGCAATATGCTCCGTAAATTCTATAACATTTGTCTGACATGATTTAACCTTTCCTAACATCAATAAACAAGAATGGAAGTTTTATATAAGTTCCTGTTATGCTTGCAATTGTTTTTGATATGTATAAATATCTAGAGAAATATGAGTTTTTTTTTCATAGCAGCAGGTTATGACAACTAGATTGTGCCAGCTTGTTACAAAAATTTGTAGATTTGAATAAAGTTATGGAACTTATTTAGTTCCATTCTACTTATTCTTATGTTTACTGTGTTATTACTCGTCTTTTTTTTATTTTTTTAATAATAGAACACTACACTGATAGTAATATTTTTAAACTTAAATAATAACCTATTTTTTGCCTGGAAAAGTTAAAGCTAACTAACATTCTCAATTTTCTCATTAATATGGCTAAATTTCACTCTTGTCTCTTAATAGCACTAGTCCTATAAATCTCTTGAATTAGTAATTAGTCTAAATAACTATAACACATTAAAAATTTCATACTGAAATTATTACCCTTAGAAACATTTTAAAGTCTATGATTAAAAGTATTTCTTTTATTTTTTTTTTTTATTTTTTTTTAAGTTACAGTAAAATTTTAATTTTCCTATAATTTCGTTATAGATTATTTGAATATTTATGTTAGTATTCTTATCTTTTAATTTTCTATTTCAGAACAGAAAAATTGAGCACAGATGTAATTGCCCAGAGTAGACAATGTTTTTTACAGATTCAAAATTAGAGAAAGGATTTCTGCTAATTTTGAGACTGTCGAATAGTATCTAACTTAATCTCAACTTTACCTCTTACTCCTTTTGGAATTAAATCCTATCCTTTAAATTTGTTTTCACCAAAGTTCTAAAATTTGTATAACTAAGTTATAATGGATTTTACAAATGTTTGTATTTGAAAATGGATACACTATAAGTAAAATCACTAAAAATTATAATTTTTCTTAATTTTATTTATAAAACATTATTATAGGTAATTATAATATATATATAAATTAAATATATATATATATAATATATAATATATCTCTATACTTTATATATATACTCTAACTAAAATAATAATAAAAAAATAATAAAAAATAATATGATAGAAGGTATATATAATTCTATATATAAGTATATATTAAAATGGCTTTTACATATAGTATATTACAGAAGAAAAATAATATATTAATATATACTATATATATAAACTAAATATAACATATAATATATAATATATAAAAATAATATAAGTAAAAGATAATAAATAAAATAAAATATTATTAAATATATAATAATAAAGAATAAAAATAAAATATAGAATATATAAATAAGAATATATAAATAACATACTTACAGAATAGTAAGATATTAATCCCAGCACAAAAACAAAAAGATAGAGAGAAGAAACAAAAAAAACAAAAAGAAAAAAAAAACAAAAAAAGAAAAAAAAAAAAAAAAAGAAAAAAAAAAAAAAAAAAACAAAAAAAAAAAAAAAAAAAAAAAGAGAAAAAAAAAAAAAAAAAAAACAATAAATAAAAAAAAATAACGAGAAAACAAGAAAAAAATAAATAAAATGCAGGAATCAAACCAAAAAAGATAAAAAAAAAATAAAAAAAAATAAAAACAAAAAAATTAAAATACAAAAAAACAAAAAAAAAAAATAAAAAAAACAAAAAATAAAAGGACGAAAAAAACAAAACATAAATACAATAAAAGAAAATAAAAATAAAAAGAAAGAATATAAGAAACAAATATAAAATGAAACTTTATTATACAAATATATGATAATATAATTTAAAAAGATATAGCATAATATAAGTTAAAATAGAATATAGGATAAAAAATTATGTTGAAAACCATCAAAATAAGAAACAGAATGGAAACTGACCATTACTACAGAGATAGAATGGTAGAAATATATAAAAATAAATGAAAATTTACAATTTATTGACTGAGCTAGGATAATAAGAGTATTCTTAATAGTAGTATTAACTTGCAAAGTTGGAGACAATTAACTTTGGGCTGTTAAAGTGATGAAATCATAAGTCATTATAAAAAAAATTTAAACTTTCTGAATTCACTTCATATTTTGGTTTCCACAAACCAGAATTTAAAAAGAATACTATTATGTGTTTGATTAATAGTGCAAAATTAGTCACAATAATCAGTTGTAATGAACCATTTTTATTATGACTGACTAATAAAAATAAAATTCAACATTAAAAAATGTTTTATAGATATTTAAAATTTTAATATTGATTATCCTTTAGAGTATTTGAGTACTGTAACATAAAACATTTGTATTAGCAGTTTCTGCGCGGAATTTTAAATAGATGTGCTTTAAACTGAAAAAGTATTATACTCTAACTCTATTTGAGATAGAATACTAATCATCTTGTTTATAGATGCTAAAATCAATTTTATTTGATGGCTATCTACTAAAATTAATTTCTTTTGTAGACTCTAAATTGCTTTTTCATCATCATCCACAACCACTAGTTTACCCAAGGACTGAGGGAATAGGTGACGACCATGCACCGGCGAAACAGAAAAAGTAGTAAGAACATCGACACATGTCAAAAAGGAAAGCCCAGCCTTAACCCCGCCCTCCTTTAGTTACCTATTGAGTGAGAAAAACGTCAAGCCAGTTCCAGAAAATCCACCTTTAGGCTTGGCACCCGGAGACCGTCGATGGGCCCTCAATTCACTCCACTATGGCATCTTGTCAAGTTGTGAAGGTTCATCCCCTTGGCCAGGTTAGGCCACAGCCATACCCCCTCACAAACCAATGCCATTCACTCCCTATTATGCCCTTTTCTTCTCGCCTCTGCCCAAACTCACATTTCGTCTCCACCAGCCATTCCCCATTCACTGAACTCCAAGTCGACTTTTTTCCAGTCTCCCAGACCGGTCTACTTCACCCAAACACACTCACCACTATACATCCGCTTAACCAACCGCTATTCATCCAATTCCTTTTCCACATGACCAGAACCATCGATCAACTGTAACTTCATTTATTCC
>JABUQX010110163.1:0-15000 GCA_015478945.1 Trachelipus rathkii | reverse complement strand
CTTTGATACAAGGATCACGACCAGTTCATCGAAAAGCCACATGTGTAAGATAGACTAATTCCCATTCCCTAGAAAAGAAATTTTAAGAAAATTAGAAGAACCATCTTACAGGAAAAACATTATAATTTATTAATTTCATTAATATTGAAACAATCCAAGTTGCCGAATCATTCTACATGAAATAAATAGATAGGACCCAAGATTGAAAAAAGAAACTGCGTGAACGTTATGATATGTTTATTAACTCAAAAACTTGAACAAAATATCAAAGCCTATTGAGAAACAGGGTTTCTTTCGTATTAGAAGCTTCACAAAAAGTAATGAAAGTGTTTTTATTCCTGTATCCGATTATTTACTCCTTAGTTTCAAAGTAAAGTTAATTTATACCTCATTTAAGATAATGTTCTCACGATAACAAAGAATAAAATTAATTCTATTGGTTTATCAGTATTATTGATGACCCCTGGACGCAACTAAGAAACACTCTTAACTAAATGAACATTTACCATTGCCCAACGTTGGTAAATTAATTTCTGGTTTATAAAGAAAAATGGACATGGACCTATTTGAGAAACTTGATAAGATGATAGTTAATTTTTTAAAATGTAATTAAATTTATATAGTTTTAATTTAAATGCTTAAAAATATGCTATAGTATCTTAGTATCACTAATTTTATAAATCTTACCTTTCATTTTATTTTATCCAAATCACCAGTAGATATGCGTTAATACAATAATATCTATGCTTTAAATCTGTAAAAGAAAGTTTGTGAGGTAAGCAAACTTTATTGGCTCCTGTTGCTAATTTCTTTAATTGCTTGACTCTGTATTGAACTAACAGAGTCATCCATTTTTATCAGGTGATTCACATGGTTCTAGATGTATCATGTATAGAAAACTGAGATAAAATCCCTACGTACCTACTTTAACCAAATAAATTTTACTTTTAGTGCTAAATTAAGATTTTGTCAGAATTACCATAAACATTAAATTAGTACGTACAGAGATATGATGACATTTAAAAAGAAACATTATAGAGACATACGAAAGAACAAATGGCCAATCACTTCGCAGGCATAACAACCCACCTAAGGTTTGTTGATATTTACACAAAGTAAAGGTTTAAAATACTACCAACCCCACAAAGTAGTAAAAACTATAGCTACAGGAAAAATCACCATTGATTGTACCTGGAAGAGCTTTTAGACTAAAAAGACTTTATAGTTCATTATTAATGCATCGCGCTTTAACCCTAATAACTAATGACAAACCCAGCTATTTCACTAATGTCTTACTTATTCTCAACCAACTTAAAATTAATAGCAACCAAATGCACTACATCCACCGAATACCACAACACAATACTACACCATAATACCTCTCTTTGCATGTCAGCCTAGCACTGCAAACAGATACCTATCAGGCTATGGCCAAAGACCCAAAACTATAAATAAGAACATAACAAAAATTAGGATCTCTTACAATTATACTGCAGATGCAAGTAAATCGTCTTTCAATAAATCTCTGATAAAGGTTTCTCCGACTATATGGTCTAACCCTTTTCTTTAACCATTTACAAGTAGGGATAACATAGAGATAATCAATTCATACAAATGATCTCAATATGACAGTCTAGTTAACTTTTAAAAAAACTTGTAACAACCAAAGAGGTAATTAACTAAACTGACCCATAAATCTTCCCACAGATTTACTTTAAGCTAAGCCTTATTTATTTATAAAAAATAGAATCAAAATATATTCCGTTTCCCGTCCTCTGTCCTTCACTAAAATTAACGATTCTTATAAAATATCCAATACAAGTTCATTGAAACGATATGTGCTACTACCCTTTATATATTACGCCATATAATATAATATAATATATCATAATATATAATATATATACTATATATTATAGTATATATATATAAAAAATAATTATTGATATAATATATATATAGTAATATACTTCTATATATAATACTTTATATATATTATATAAAATAAAAAATATATATGATATAAAATAAATAATATATACCTAAAAGAGAGAGAGAGAGTAAAATGATACTTGTAGGTTTCAATTAGGATGTATAAACCGATTATATATCTCGAACGAACGGACTGTAATCGATACCAGAACCAAATAAGAAAATCTCAAACTAGCTATACATTAACAACATAGGTAAACACCATACCCTCATTTAAAAGACCACTAGACACGTAGCCTCAAGACTAGAGTCCCAATACATTAACCATCAACACCAAACAAACGATTTCTCCTGCCACTTCACAACATCATAGTTTAATCACTGCGAAAGTACATCGATACTTTTTCATCCACGCTATATCCTAGAATATCTTAACTCAGGCAGGCTAATGTTCCAGCACTGACTTCAATCCAAATCTAAACATAACTTCACACTCGAGACCTGTCCTCACTCACCCCAAACCTTACTCTTAAAATAAAACGTTAAAATATCTTTCATAACGCCCTCCTTTGACACACACCTACCAAATCTTTCAACCAATCTTCTCAAACTCTCTGTCAGAAATATTCGCCACACAAAACCAAAAAATTACTGCCGCCATATAATAGTGGGCACCTTCACTCATCCCTCCATTTCTAACACCATTTCCTGTCTCAATCCCCATCTATAATTCTTCTTTCCTCCTCACTCCAAATCAATCTGAATCAAACCAAATGACGACAATAAATATAAATATATATATATAATATATATTAATATTAAGAATTATATATTTATTATAAAAACGCTCGTATAGAAGTATAATATAATAATATATATTAATTATATTATATATAGTATATATTAATATATATATCAAAATAATAATATAATAACATATAATATATATATTTATAAATAATATATAAGGTAATAAAATACTATATAATTATATATAATATAATTATATACTAATATAATAATATATACTATAATATAATATACTAAATATATATCTAATATAAATAAATATAATTATACATTCTATATATAATTATAATTATATATATATTAATATAAATATAATAATATAGTATATATTATATATATATATAATAAATATATAAATATATTATATACTATATACCCCCTTATACCCAATAATATATATATATATAATATATATATATATATATATATAATATATAATATAATAATATATATATAATATACTAAAAATAGGTTAATAATATACATATTTTATAAATATATACTCGCTCATACTAAAAAACCATCATCCTAATCCACTCCTTACTCAACTCATATCATCGGATATATATCACACTAATATATAACCACATACTACATATAACGACTTGCCTTCTATACTAAGAGTATATACTATCCATATACCTAAACGAAATTACAGTATTAAATTATATATAATATAATAATACTACACTACCATTCATACTATTGACACTATACCGAAAAAAAAAATAAAAAGTATTTATATATAATATAATAATTATAAAATAATAAATATATATATATATAATAATAATATATAAATTAAATATATATATATATATAAGGTAATAAAAATATATATAATTAATATATATATATATATATATAAATATATATATATTATAGATGAACGATAGTATCGAAGAGTATCGGGTATATCGTAATCTTTAGTATCTGGCACAATCTTTGATGTATCGAGAGACTATCCGCGATCGTAACCTCGGATTAAATAGAGCCGATACTTTCATCACGATACTTCTTACTTTTTGGTGAAAAAATTATGAAGATCCTTGTAATTAATACTAAGCTTTCCGCATCAATCATGAATAGCTAGTACCTACAGTTATGGGGTTTTTTTTTTATTCTCGAGATTTCCTTTTTAACTTAGACTTTTTAGACGGTGTTTCCCAAACACAATGGTTCCATCGATTTACGAGTAACTTTCCTTATATAATAATTTATTACAGAATTTTTATCTACTTTTTTAGTTGATCCAATATAATTTTTTTTTTTTTACGCATATTCTTGTTCGTGTGGATGCGTGAGTGTTTTTAAACTTTCTGATTATTCATCATATTTTAGTTATTTGCTGTAAAATAGGGTTTATAGTTTTAATTTAGTTTATAGCGTACGAATAAATCCATCCGCATTCTCCTTTGTTTTGTTTATTTGTCTGTCTTTTTTTTCCTTTTTTCTTTTTTTGGAGTTGCTGTGCTTGTCGCTTATGATAGCAGATTTGCACCGGCGTGGCTTTCTTTTGACTTTCCCAACATCAATCAATGGCTTTGCACTCTAACTCTGCATCCATGGTAATAATCACTCGTCTAACTCGAATACCTAATTTTATGTCTTGTCTGAGACCCCCAGATGCTGCTTTAAGACCCCTGTCATCCTTCAACTCCGTTTAATATACTCCCAAACTTAACTTATTTATAATTTCCGTTGACGGTGAGTATGTTTCCTCCCCTCGTAAAATATAAAACAATGCTCATCCACACGTCGAACTCTTCGAATCTCTCTCTAACACTCAGAATCTGTCTTCCTCTTCTCTCCTTTCTACTACTAAATATTTTATTGGTCAGCTCAAATTTTCATGCCTTTTTTGCAGTTTACCTGCACTAACTTCTCCTTAATATCCTTCCAATCCCAACTACTTGAGTCCTCTTGATTTAGGGATTAACTACAGCAAAAACTGAATCTATAGGGTCCCTCTCGTATATTTAGTAGCGGAGAGAAAGCCGAATCAAGCTTCAGTACTTTCCTCCAACCGAACATTGGGCGCTTAAATACCTCACACACATTCGCTCGTCCCAACCTTTCACTAGAACACACTTGACCCCAACATTTTAGTCCTTCTCTCTAGAAATACACCACCTTCGCTCCTATCCACCCCGGTAAAACTCTGACCACAACCTTATATCCACTCTCATTTCTAATTACCTTTTCTCGTTCCAAACATCACCCTGCAACAAATATACAGACCGGGGCCCCGATTGGAAGGCATGTCGCGTGCTCTACGCTAACTTAAATTTACGAAAATTGACGCTTATGACTCTTTAACACGCTTCAGATTCTCCGAAAGGGAAAAAACTGTTAATTGTTAATGCAATGAGCAGGTTCGACTTCCTCCTTGGACTATAACTTTTGCATCCTCAAACCAGTGTTATCGTGCTTGTTCTCCTTTGTCCATTCAGAGCAGAACAAACTACGCGTGAAAAAATCTCTCGTTCCTATCACTCTGCCAATTACTCATTCGCTTAGGAAAATCGTCCTGCAGAATACTCTTCCCCACGAGCAAAGTAGCACTTTCATTAAAACGAAAATGCCGCTGACCTGCTTGTCCCTACTAACAAATCTCCTCTGGCCTCTTGCCCAAAACCCATCTCTAACAACTTCTGTAAATCATTCCTTCTCCTTTTAATCGCTCTGAATATTCTGTTGTTAATAACTCCAACTGAAAGGCCACTCATCTCTTTGGCCCTCCTATTTTTCCTCTAATTCAACCCTGGACGATTCTGTTATATTCCTCTTCCTCCTCCTTCTCCTTTTCAGGTGTTCCTACTGCTTTTACCTTATTTCTTTGATCCGGTGGCATGAGCTCCTGAAATCTAATGAACAGTTAGAAGGCTCTGGCCCATATAATAGCTCCTCTCCGCGTTTGGATGAACTGTGCCTCCGTGCTGACCCACACCCCTCGTTCATTCAGCTATATTCTCTATCCTCAATACTAGCACTTATCCCTCAGTGTTGGAAGCCCAATGTCCAAACCTTTATTTCCCGAAAAAGTATTGCTGCCTCTGATTCCTTCTAACTATTCGCCCTATAGCTCTCACTGTATTCTTTCTAACTATTTCTTTGAAACCCTTTTCACAACTTCTCACTCTAATCATCTTCGAATCTCTTTCCAGTCCGGTTTTTTGGTGCTCGAGATCCACTGGCGATTATACTTTCTATATTTAAGATTATAGTTTCCCGCCCTTAGGAACTTACGGGAAGACTTTGTGTGGTGGCGCTGAACATATCCAAAGCATTTTTCCGGGTATGGCACGCGTCACGTTCTCTAAGTTGGGCAATTTTTAAAGGTTTTCCTTCTTCTCTTTGCTTACTAGTCTAGCTTTTCTTCAAATCGCGGCTCAAGTTTTTCATTCAAATAGTGTGTTCCTTCACGGCTTCCTGTTATCTCCTACTTATTCCTGCTTGCCCATCATGATCTTCTCACGCTGCACATCTAAACTCTAATCCCACATCAATATGTCGCCCCTTCATTCTCAAAAACTTCTAGCAATTTCTTGCTTCCCTATTTTACTTCTAGAATCGCTTTTCGTCTTTGGATCTATTCTCGCCGATCTGGATAGAATTATCAGGGTTGGCGTACGCTCAAGCTTGTTGAAATTTAACTTCTTAAAAACTCAACAAATACTACAAATCTCTCTCTCTAAGGACCTCAACTTTTTCTCCTATCTACTTCGACAGTTCTCATACAAGTCACTTCTCACATGCGACAAATAACACATAAACAAAAAAATGTTTTGAAAATCTTTATAACCAGGTTGCTGGCGCGGCCTCAAAGAAACTGGGATTTCTGTTTTAGATGTGCGCACTTTCTTTCCTCTTCTCAAGTTTTACTTCCACCGATCCTCACAAAGAAGTCCTCATCCTGGACACTTGGAATATGAAGTCCTCAAGCACTCTTACATACTAATGTGGGCGGCGCAGCCTTGGTTTCATCCGAGACATTTAATGGACAGGGTCGAGTCAAAGGCAATAAATTTAAATAAACTGCTCCTGTAACTTATCATAGTATCAACTCATTGACCCTTAATATTTGCCGGCGCCGATTGTAGAGTCTTTATCCTTTTCTTAAAAGAATATGTAGAGGCATGGGTCCAGCAGGAAACTATCCACTCGCGATTCACACACCTTATACGACAAACGCCCTCGTATCAACAAGGAGAGTCTGTTCCGCACATTCGATAACTTGTATGTGATGTTAGAACTCCCAGGGACTGGTTGCTGCGATGCTTCATTACTTTCCTTTGCCACCCTTCTGTAGAATTTACTCTATCCATCTCTGTGTTTCCTAGCAATTAATTTCCCCACTTTAAGTCTGACTCTTTGCTCTAATTCTGCTTAATTTGCGTAATGAATTTATTGAGCGTTCAACAACCCACTCTTGAATAGTGATTTCTGCCGTGAGCGCCGGTGACAACTGTAAAAAAAAAAAAAATAAATAGTAATCCTAAAAGAATATCCTTAAGCTTAGCTGAAAAACCCACAAGTAATTGGAACCTCCACGTGTGAACACTTCTAGAATGCATTAGAATAGCATAACCACGAGAGCTGCCGCTTGACAAAAAACAATAAAAAAAAACACAAAAAAAAAACACAGAAGAAGTGGAAAGCCGCCTCATCGCAACCCTAACAACAGACAACTAGATAGTGACAGTTGGTGGCTTATATTCAGCAAAAATAAACCTTAAACTAAATTTGGAAAAATTTGGATATGTTAGACTTTATTAAGTTCCATACCGAAGTTGCAGTTGACATCTTCATTCACTTCACAAAAGGAAATCACACCGGGAAACTCATCGTAAACGAAGAGACAATCAGCAAGAGCAAAGATAATTCAACTTTGCTTTCCAGTCTGTGAAAGAGGAGATAAGACTCTATCAGCAAAAACAATGAGATCGACCTGACAAATAACAGAATGAAATCCTTCATACGGTTGGCATGAAAATTCAGGCCCAAGTCTTTCATTATGATCAATAGCTTGCAGAACAAAACTCCTTCCTCCAGCACCTCCTTATCAGTCGAGAGAGAAGACGCCCTTCTATTTATAGTGTAGTTAGAGAATGTAAAACACTCCCCCAAAAGAACCATTCCTCTCGCCAGAAAACTAGTTGAAAGCATTAATGTATTTTGCATTCACAATATTCGTAATTTTTGAATTATTGAAGTTTGAATGATACTCTAATCTTAAAGGAGTATACTTAATTATGTCATGTTTGTAAATAGCGCTTTTTTATTATTACTTTTTTTCGGATACTTAATTTTATAATTACTCTTTCTTCATTATTTTAATTCTTTATTATTGATAGCCTAACCTTAAAAAGAATACTTCTTGTAAAGTATGATATAAGACTCATGTTCTAAAACATAAACGCTAAGTAAAAGCTAAACTGTTGTAATACTTACTTGAATGAAATTGAAAACAAATGAAATAATTTTTTTAAATAAAACGAACAACATCAAACACGATTAGTTAAAACCACCTATAATAATATGCATAACGTACTATTTTAATTTATGAGAAATTATATATGTACTTGGGCACAACCAATATGAACAATATAAAATGATAAGCTATGTTTTGTACAGGAAAAGCAAATCCTTGAGTATGCCTAGCAGACGCACAAATGTTTACTCCTTATTTACTGTATTTATGTTATATAATTTTAGCAGTATCGGTAGTCTGTATCCGTATTCGGCCACCTTTTAAACAAATAAACTAGCATATCGGAATATCGAGTTATCGGTATCGGCCTCTTATCTGGTATCGGCCGGTACATCCCTAATATATAATATATATTATATTTCTGCGCGTAAATATATTATATATAATATAAATATAAATAATAATAATAATAATATACTATATAATAAATATATTGCCTTAACCTAACATTTTGCATCACCCTAATATATATAATATAAGATATTAATATAATAATATACATATAATTAACATATAATAATAATATTAAATATCCACCAAATATCAACAGACACTGCAAATCAAAAGCTTTTTCGCACCAAAAAGAACTCGTATTACCATCCCGCCATGCAGCTAAGAAGCCATTCATTAACGAAAAACTGCGTAAAAAACGTTTTGAAAATGTGAATATAGTTATGTTATTCTAATAAATTACTATAAAATATTCAAGCAGTTGTTCTCACATTGACACGCAACGAAACTGAAATTTATTAGAGATAGAGCTGGGATTAAAAAAAAAAAAAAAAAAAATTAACTTTAAACATAGTAAGAAAAGGCTTCAACGCAGGAGAACATACAATTCTGAGCTGGATATTATAAATGAATATGCGGAAACGCAATTTTTTCCCCCCCTGTTCTCATGGACTATGAATTAGCTTGGTCTTTCCTGCATTGGTTCAACTTTTCCCATATAAAAAATGATAACTGAATTTTAATGGTTTTTAAAGTTATTTATCTTATTTGATATATTTTCTCTTTATTAGTGGTATTATCATTACTGACTATGACATGAATAATTTCAATTACAGAATGATATCAGTCTTCTTCAACTTCTTCTTGTTCTTGGGGAAGAGGATCAATTTACTTCTATATTCTTTCAATCTTTGAATATTTTTTTGCAAAGAAACAAACATGACCTATTTTTCCTTTTGTCTTCCCTATTATTTGCTGTATTCTATTTTATTCCCGAAAAAAATGATAATAAAGGCGTTATATTGAAAGCTTGCGAACTTACATTAAATTTTACTTTTAACAAATATGATTTTATTTCTTTGGGAGGCAATCATAGTTATAAACAATTAAAAATAATTCTTAGTTTCAAATTATATATACCATTAAATAATTCACTTCTTTTGTAGGACAAGAGATACAAAATATACTATCTTTTTTTTTCTTTCTTTGATCAAGTTTTTCTTTACAGTAAAATATTTATTTCATATTCTTCAAAGTAGTCGTTAATGCTATCGATCCTTTTCTTAATTTGATTAAAAATTTACTCAATTTTGAATTATTAATTATTCTAACATGTGAATTTATATAAAAAAACAAAAAAAAAACTTAAGAAAATTAAGTTCTTATCTCTCTTCTCAAACTATTCTTACATCAGTAATACAAATCAATTATTCCTTCATATTCCCTATTCCATATATATTCTTATATATTCTGCTAGTTTATTTATTTATTATTTATTAATTATTCTTATTATTTTAGTGATTATTATTATTATTATTATATTTATATAATTAATTATCTATTAATTAATATATTATTACTATATTATTATTTTATTATATTATTTAACCTTTTTCCAAGATTGTAGAAAAAAGTAAGTGCGACATCCATCGGAAACTCCCAAGCAGTAGAAGAATATGACAAAAGTCGAAAGAAAGCCAACTTGTACCATTTTTAGTGAGAACCCGTGCAGTCAGAAAATCCACCTAGACTTCATGGGACAGCTATGGACCTCGCCTATGTAGATCGTCAATTAAGGTTTATCCCTGGCCATGGGCCAACAAACCATTACCCCCTCACAAATCCCCCGTCATTCACTCCTGTTATTACACCTTTCTTCCTCGCTCTACCAAACTCACATTTCTCTCCTTCAACATCTCCCGTTTATGACTCATCATTCTTTTTCATCGTTCTCCCAGAACACCGTTCAGGTTACCAACAAAAACTCGCCACAATATACACCCGCTACTGACTAACCGACTATCTCCTATACCTTTCCACATGACCGAACCATATCAACATTTTATTAATTCATTTTATTCTCCATATTATTCTTTCTTCACAATCACACAACTCTCTAATACGTTCATTCCTACATTTTATCAATCATCTCACACCGCGACGCCCGTATAAGATGTTTATGACTGAACACAATGAAACATTGATCTATGCTTCTATTCCAGACCATAGTCTTCACTTACAATTGCAATAACACATAACAACTATACCACTTCATGCAAGGACCCCAATAGCGCACTCAGACTTTGTCCCTTACATCACACTATTATTAATTTCATCAAGCCCCACTCTGAACACATCCACAAATCTTTCCTACTACACTCTGCATCATTCCGATTTTCCTCTATTCCGATAAATATATCCTAATTATTCATGATTGTCAGACAACTGTTAGTCCAAGACTGCTCACACTAACATACTTTCACACTGAAGGACTAGTTCCTCATCCACAACCAATATACACTTACTCTTATCACGTTTATTTTCAACCTCCTTTGACACACCCTGCTAAATCATCTCTACCAACCTCATCACAACCCTCTATCAAGATTTACACACACATGAACCAAATCATACCGCATATAATAGGTAGGCACTCATCTGCCATTCTCCATCATTCTAAACACCATTTCTGCCAATCCTCCCCTCTATTCTATTCAATAACGCGTCATCCCATATAACCATAATTGAAATAACCAAGTAAACAATAACACCAACCCGTATCATCATCCCTATAATATAAACAACACTTTACACCATTTATACTAATACACACTACCTCCTATTTCATACTACAATACTTTTATTCATCAGAAAAGCCTACACACCAACCACCAAATATATCACGACATCCTGACATAGAGCTTCTCTAAAATTAACCTAAATCATATGCCTGTTCAAAGCCATTAACCCTAAATACAATTTATTCTATCCCCATTTACTCAATCAATTTTGATTTCAATTGTAAGATTTATCCACAAATCCTCTACCTACTCCAAACGGCACCCTCTTCTTCCACAATTCCAATTCCCTTCGTTCACTCGACGCACTCTTTATCGACCAAAAATACCGCATACTATCTTCCCCACAGTACAACTAAAAATAAAAACTTATCCCCTTATAAATTTCTACATATCCCACTATCTCACCTACCCTATTATTATGATCGGTACTATCTTACAGCTCTTCCTCATCCCTCTCGAACCTACCCTCCCATAATACGGAATTATAACCACAACAATATCCTAAATCCAATCAGATTATATTCGCACATCAAATTCTAATGATAAACATTTCACCAGTTAATTCATCTTATCCTGCGAGAATTACCCATTCTCAACTTTTCCATCAACTCATACCCGCCATAGTACCTCTACCGTCTTCCCTAATATATCCTTCCATCCACCAAAAATACCAATAAATCCTATCATATTGTACCATCAACCCACACACATTCATCTAATCAACCTCCTACATTACTCCCCCCATTCTATGCCAGCCCATTTTCAAGAGTTCCTTTTCCACACACATCCCCATCTGACCTAAATTCATCCGTTTACAAAGCACAATCCCTTATTTCTATTTTCTAAGACAGGTTCCCCTTTATCTCTTTCTATCTAACCTTTCGCGACCTTCCATTCCAAACGAGAGACATTCCTCATTCCTCTTGTTAGTCCCCAACAATATATCCTCCTTCCAAAACTGTTACAATTAACCCATTTATGTCTAACCTACGTATGCCCTTTTATATTGTACTTTTTTACTCCTACAAAATAATATAATTCCAAGCATCTTTCTTTTGAAACAATCATTTAGCGTTTTAGTACATTTCAACCACCTTCACTTTCTTACTGATAACGCTAGCTTCACTCATTTATCCAAAAATCACTGTTAACATTCATATCTCTTATTGCCAACTGACTAACAATAGCATTCCTTCATTTGCTCCCAGATTGATCAGTTATCAACCTTTTCATCATTCCAACTCATTTACATGCGGAGCAAATCTACAATACTATAATACCTTTAATTACCTGTGTCACATATAAAACTTCTCAACTCTCAATACTATTCTTACCACACATTACCTTCCTAATCACGTATTCCATCTCACAAAAATACTTACAATAGAACAATATAAAATGTAATCGTCATATCCCATTCCTAAAACCACCTTCACTAAATTAACATACCAAACACAAATACTCCAACATCTCCTTCTTCACACACACAAAATCCAATGACAATTACAACACAAAATCCATCAAATACCATCTCTACCTACAACCAAACTCTAGTTATTACTGAATGAGAGTACTTCTAATGATTTTAAAACTAAAGTATAAACTATTACAACACTACCTCATCTCCATCAACAAGATACAATACCTTCCTACTCTCCCAACCAACATCCCAAAAAAAAAAACCACCTGTAAAAAAATATTAAATAAACATATACCATACAACTTTTATTTGATCACCTATCCATACCCTCTCCAGATCTTCCCAACACTATCGATACTAAAAGCTTCTACCTCAACCTCCAACTCCAAAAAACATCATTATACAGATATAAATATCCCAAACCGCCATCGCCTATAACTCTCCATTCAAACCGTTCTTTTACAACCGTCCCACAAACCCACACCCTGACCTCTTTACAAACTATAACATTTAAACCATTAAATTCTTCGGCACACACAAAGATCCCTACCACTGCCTCCATCTACCACAGAAGTCATCAAAATTCACCCATTCTCTTACACCCCTCTAAACATTCCCTCTTACCCCAAACCCAAGCACAAAAACAATTATCAACACCACACCATCCTCTTCCACTCCACTTTCATCTTAGTTATCAGTACACAGCCGTCAGCAAATCAAATTTGCCCTTTCTACCCAATGAATGAACAATGCCAATCACCTCCCCTTTCTCTCCTTTCGTCCTCAACACTTATTCCTCTGACATGTCCACCTATACCCATACGATTCATGCACTTTCGCCGAAAAATTAGTACGTCCGTTTCGCCCGAATACCGACTCATCCCCTAAGCATGCATTAGCCATCTAGCACACGAGAAGGTCGGCCGGTAGTGTGCACGCCATTCCTACCTTACCCCCGTCCCTAGTCCTTCTTACGACAACGCAGACATACATGAAGGCAATTCTTTTCTCCCACACAATAGATAGGAATATGATGTAGTAGGGATGTCTGAAATGTGTTGTCTAGAAAGACAGAGAGTAACTTAAGTACTATGATAATATGAAAATGTGGATAAAATGATGTAAGGATCAAAGCCGTAAAATAGTCTGCTGCCGAGGACTGAAAGGAATTAAGGAATATGAAACGCAAAAGACCGAAACCCCGCCCCCTTAAATAAATGAGAGTAATTCAATTGCTTACGTCCATGCGATCATATGACCATTACTCTCCTCCTTTATTTTATCATAATTAATAATAACCATATTAATATATTAAAATTATTTATATAATTATAATAATTATTATTATATAATATAATTATTATTATTACATATATTATTACATCATAAAAAATGATATAAATAAATAAATAAGAAGAATGTATATATTGTTGATAACTGACATGCAATAGAAAGGATTAAAAATATTAAAAAATATTTACTGTACATTATATTAACATCTAGACATATTAGGAACTAAATACACTAGAAGGGATTTAAAGCATTAAAAATTAGATACATTAATAATATAAGATTAGAAACATTAAAATTTATTAGAAATTAAATGCATTATAAGGAGATATTATGAATTAGATACATTAGGCAGAATTAAAACCATTAGAAATTAGATTAGAAACATGAAAATTTGATACGTTTGATAGGGCGAATTAAAAAAAAAATACACAGCAGAACTTTAATAGATTTTAATATTATTTAAATACATTGATATAATTTTATGAAAAACTGATCTAAAAACTAAATTTAAATTATATCTTTAATTTAAAAACATATTAGAATTTTTAAAATATATATATATATATATATATATATATATATATATATATATATTTATATAATATATATATATATATATACATATATAGAATTTTTAAATATATATATATATATATATATATATATTTTTTTTTTTGTAATATTTAAATAATATTATCATTAAAGTATTTTAATGATAATATTATAGTATATTTTATTATATTTCTGCGAAGTATTTTCAATTTTTCATATTTCTTCCTATTAATTATAAACTGCTTATGCTTTTAGACGAACAAAATTATTAATAAGGTATAATAAACATAATTAGATATATATATATATATATATATATATATATATATATATATATATATATATATATAGATAGTATATATATATATATATATATATATATATATATATATATATATTACATACATACATATCTTATGAGGAGTGAGAGAGGAGTGGAAAGGACATAATGGAATGGAATGGAATAG
>JABUQX010110162.1:0-12881 GCA_015478945.1 Trachelipus rathkii | reverse complement strand
CTTAAAAATATATAAAAAAAAAAATTAACAAAAATTAACAAAAATTAACATGATATATAGGGTAAACTTAAGTTTCTTTCTGACCTATCGATATTTCAGTTTTAAAATCGATTTTCGATATATGTGTATCGATTATACCCAAGATACCGAGAATTTAAATATGTTATTCATAGAAACATATATATATATATATATATATATATATATATATATATATATATATATATATATATATATATATATATATATATATATATATATAAAGATGGACTTTATTCATTGAGTATTATTGGAACCTTTCAAATATCTACTGTATGTATAAATTTGAAGGTCATATATTTTTTTACTGTGTTCCGTGAAGTTGACTTATTTTGGGTTCCAATTTTTCTCAAAATTATGAATTTGAAGGATTTATTCCAAATTTGTGAAAACGATTATACCGTACTGTTAGCATTGCTGCAACATTTTAGTTTGAAATACTAGATAAAAAGGTTTGTGGAAAGTGTCACAAAGAATGTGAGTGTAGGGTATAGGAAGAAATGTTTTATTTTTATTCACTTGTTAACATTGTGGCTCGAAGTATAATGATTTCTCCTCAAAATATTATTTTTTTTTTCAAATATATAGAAATTTCTACACTGTAATGGGCCCTTTTAATTATGTATTTCTTTTTACACAACGAAACAGTTTCAAGGGTAGTAACCTATTTAGATGTCAGTGAACCAACAGTTATAGATTGGTTTAATTTTTGCAGAGACGTATGTATTGAAGAATGATTTGCTAATTCTAAGAAAATTGGTGGCATAGGCAAAGTGGTAGAAGTTGATGAATCAATGTTTGGTAAGCGAAAATATCATAGAGGAAGGTATGTGCCAAGTCATATTGAAAATATGAGAAAGTTTTTTAAAAAGTGTCTTGAGAAACTTTTTATTTTCATCAGAAATATGTCATTTTGTAAATAATTTTGTAATTAATATTTTTTTTCAGAATTCATATATACGTTTCGTAATTTTTTTGTAAAAATTTAAAAATTTAAATAATTTTTATTAATAAAATATTCCGAGTTGGGAGGACCTCATTTTATTTTCGGCCTACATCTTCGTTTTGGCATTTTAATGAATAAATCAAAATAAACATTAAAGAAAGAAGAAATTTTTCAAAATTATTGAGTAATAACTTAAAGTGAAGCGCTTTAATTCGTAGTTTCGAATCATAAAATGAACAAATTTTCTAAGTCTCTTCGCCTGGTGACGGGGCTGAAAACCCCTTCCATCCATATTTTCCTTTTTCCGTCAGAATCGGTGGTTATAGTTTTAAAATAACCCAACACCACCTATAGCAACCATGAGAATGGATGAATAAATAAAATAAATATATCATATATATTATATATAAATATATATATATATATATAATATATATATTATTATATATATATATATATATATTATAATAATATATATATATATATATATATATATTATAAGTATATATATATTAAATTCATATAAAAAAATTTTATTTCTTAAAAATTTAAAATAATGAAATATTTTTTGTTAAGACAAAGTGAAGCGCTAAAACTCCGATAACAGTTAGTCATTTTATTCTGACGGGACGAAATATTGTAATTTCTTATGTAAATATGAAAAAGTCCTAAGGATTACCAACCCGCCTTCCCTTCAGATGCTGAATATATATTTTTCTTACTGTTATAATTAATTAATGTATATATCATTCAATCTACCGTTTTACTTGTCTGTAAGTGGCTAATGGCCGTAGTCTATGTTACATAAGCTGGTATAAAAACTGAGGACGAGCATATTTTCCAACCTTTTTTCGCTTCTTATTGCAAGCTGGTCAAAGATGGTGTCTGATTTGGGTAATCTACATGTCTCGTATATTGCTCGATCAATTTATGTATTTAAGATTTATTTTTATTCGTTGCAGGAGTGCATTCTTTTCTGTGATTTATTGTGATTTAAAAATCTTTTTATTTATTTTAAAGTTAATATTGTTGTTAAAATTAACGAAGTTGTGATATTGCCCTATTATATTCATTGGTTAATGTAAATCAGGTTTCTTATATTATCAATGAAAGTGTGAGTAAGTTAAATGTTTATTGTGTCCATAAATTTTCAACGTGCGTAGTCTACGTATATACACATTTGTAAAGATTTTGTTGCAGCCGATATTTTTGCCATTTGTCGCCTGCAGGTAAGGCTTTATTTAATATAAATAAATTTTCACAGATTTCTTTATTCATTATTTTTTCTATATTAAATATAAAGCCTGTAAGTTTTACTATTTAATTTCTAAATTTGTTCACAATGTTTTTATTGTTTTGTAAAATTGCCTTCAATAAAAATTTTTTAATTACTATTAAAAGAAACTTTCCAATTGAAGTACCGTTGAAAGATAGTCAGCTGTTGTTCACACTTAAAAACTGAAATTTTTAAGTAAAATATTGTTTTTAATAATAATTTTTTTGGTATTAAAGAAAAATCTAAATTCTGAAATCAGTCAGTCTATATATTTGTATTAATATATTTTAATTTATTTATTACATTTTTGCGCAATATATTTTTATATACAGTTATATATACCTATATATGTTCGAGTATGTATATAAAGTTGATGTAATGTTTCGTTAGATTAATAATAATATATATATATATATATTATATATATATATATATATATATATATATATGATATAATTATATAATATATATATATATATATATATATAGTATATAATATTTCATGCGCAGTAATGTAACTAGTCATACATATATATTTCACTTAATTATATTGCAATACATTTAAAGTATATGAATTACACATCAAGTACTGCCGGTCTATACATGCAAATGCGTAATATAACTAAATATCTCTGGACATTTTTATTTAATATATTCACGGAATTTCTTTCTTTATCCTCAAATTTTTTTTTTTTTTTTTTTTTTTTGTGTAAAAAGCCGTACACAATTTCATTTTTTTTTTATAAAGTTATTTTAAAAATATATCCAGTGGTTTTCCTCTTGTTTCCATAGTATTGTTCACTTATTTATTGAATATTCAGTTAATTAACATAGTAGGTCTTCTAGACGTTTATTTTATGATCAAAGCATTGATCATCATCGTAGGTAAATTCACTGATAACGAGTATTGATGACTGGTTGGTTCTCATATATAAAAAAAAGAACCCGTTCGAACCGTTATATTACTTGGAAGACCTCCAGGGAGATACGTTGGTAAGTCTTGAGTTTTATTGATTGCACTGCAATACTGTACAGGCCGATATCTTATCCAACAGGAGGTCGGAATACTAATATAATATAGGTCGAGAATTTAATAAGTGTTGTGGATGGTTGTCTTGTCACGGGGGCCTGGCCAAGGAAGTGTTTATTTGCTGGAAGAGTAAAGTTTTTAATTACAAATTGTTTATTCTACCGGCAAATTAGTTTTAGAAGAATTACAAATGATTTTTTCTATCTGAACCACCCAATTACTTGTCATTCCAATTAAAATATTTTATCTCTTACAGAAAGTGATGAGGATAATTGGGAAATCAAAGTTGAAAAACCCAGAATGGATTCCAGCAAAGAAAGCAATGTTTGTGTACCTCCTTCCGGTGCAAACGAAAAGGTTACATTTACAGCTAATGAGCTACCTGGTAAGCATTATTATTATACCCCAATAGCATTCTTGCACAGACGTTATTACATCATTGATTTAATACGTTATCCCTTACAGAAAGTGATGAGGATGATTATGAAATCGAAGTTGAAAACCCAGGAATGGATTCCAAAGAATGTAACATTTAAGTGCCTCCTTCCAGTGCAAAAAAGAATGGTCGAGAAAAGATATAATGAGCACCTTATTGGTCATGAAGTTTGACTAGCATCAAGCAAATAACTACTCCTGATCCACTAATTTAAATGCCATTTTTCACACAACTCCCACTATTTTAAATTTTCCTATTCAGTAGTTTCAATAATAAACAGAACTTCTGTCAGAATACTAAGAAATACTTATCGCAGACACAGTGCTAATTTAATTCACAACAGAGAGTTTCAGACTTAAACTGTGAAGCTGTTACTTTTCATTTGGATACCAAACTCATTGAAAGTATCTCAGCTGAAAAGATTGAACGGCTAGCACTTATAGCATCCGCCATTGGAATGGAAAATTTTTAGTAGTTCACATATTCCAGAAGCCACAGGCTTGGAAATATGTTCTGCAGTGATAGACGTCATTGAATAATGTTATGTAAAAGAAACAGCTCAAACATTAGTTTTCGATAATACAGCAGTAAACACATGAAGAATAAACGGGGCGGTCAATCGCATAGAAACGAAATTGAACAAACACTTACTTTTTATGGGATGCCGGCATCATATTGTTGAAATTATTTTGTCTACAGTGTTTGGTGAAATATTTCCCACTTCAACTGGTCCTTCAACTCGCGCATGAACGCAAGAGTTAACCCTGAGGTTGATGATGATAAACTGAGAATGCACACCCCAAGTCCTGATGAAGTACAATCAGAATCAGGAATTTTGCATGGAACCCTTGGCGGGACTTTGCCAAACTTTCTTCTTAGATTAAAGCCTCCAAAGCCTGCTCCTGGTTATTTGATTCGATTTGTCTCTTAGTAATATGCTGGTTTTAAGTACGGTCAGTGTTATGTAAATTCGGTTAAATAAAATTTAAGTACCATAGCTATTGAGCTATGTTCATCGTATGTATACGTTATATATTAAAATTTGATATTTATATTTAAGGGTGAACTAAAAAGTTTTATAATTTAAATCATGAATTTGTATGATCCAAAAGTAGAAATAAATTATATTTCAGATATATCTGAGAAGAGAAATATTATAAGAGTCTGTACTCACCGGTGCACTTGTATGAGAGTCCGTAATCACCTGTGCACTTGTATGAGGGTCTGTACTCACCGGTACACTTGTATGAGTGTCCGTAACATTTAATATTTAAATAAATGTGAAGAAAATCAATTTAAAGCTAACAATTAAATCAGCTTTTACAGGTAAAAAAGCTTTTGTATATATATATAATAATATATACTAATAATATATAAATAATTTATATATAATAATAATTTATATATATGGTTGAAAATTTTTATTTTATATTTGCAATCATACATAAGAAAGAAATATATTCGGAGTTATTTTACCCTTCTCTGGGATTGCATGCGCGAATGAGATATACCCGGTGCTTTACGACTGAGCTATCCTCCAACCAAAAAAGTTGGGTTCAAGAAGTTTTAAGAAAACGAGCTCCCGTCAAGGCGACATCACCAGGTGTCCCAGCCTGTCCTATTCCTCGTTTCTTTATATTGTAGATGTTAAATATTGCATAATAATGCAATTATGATAGATGTTAAAGAGAGAACATATAATGGGAAGGTAAAGAATTAACTGCCCTCTCTGTGATAGAAACCACCGCTTGTTTGCGAATGAGGACAATAATACCCGTCGCTTTCCAATGAGCTGTCCTATAACCAAAAAGTTGGGTTCAAAGAACAGTTTTAAAGCAAACGAGCTCCCGTCAAGGCGATATCACCAGGTGTCCCAGCCTGTCCTATCCCTCGTTTTTATATTGTAGATGTTAATATTGCATAATAATCGCAATTTATAAAGATGTGAAAGAAAGAACATAGAATGGCAAAGGTAAAGGAAATTAACTGCCTTTCTCTCAGGAATTGGAACCACCGCTTTGTTGCGATGAGGACAATAATACCCGTGTGCTTTTACGACTGAGCAATCCTAACCAAAAAAAGTTTGGGGTTCAAGAACAGTTTTAAAAAAGCAACGAGCTCCCTTCAAGGCGAACATCACCAGGTGTCCAGCCTGTTCCATCCTCGTTCTTATATTGTAGATGTTAAATATTGCATAATAATCGCAATTATATAAGATGTTAAAGAAAGAACATATAATGGAAAGGTTAAGAATTAACAGTCTTCTCTGGGATTGAACCACCGCTTGTTGCTAATGATGACAATATACTCGGTGCTTTACGACTGAGCTATCCTCCAACCCAAAAAAGTTGGGTTCAAGAACAGTTTTAAAGCAAACGAGCTCCCGTCAAGGCGACATCACCAGGTGTCCAGCCTGTCCTATCCCTCGTTCTTTATATTGTAGATGTTAAATATTGCATAATAATCGCAATTATATAAGATGTTAAAGAAAGAACATATAATGGGAAGGTAAAGAATTAACTGCCTTCTCTGGGATTAAATCATCGCTTGTTGCGAATCAAAATAAATAAAATAATTCAAAACTCAGATTTATTTTACGTTCCTTTGGACAACCGAAAAGTAATTTTGAACTTTCAATGTTCTACGTTGACTGGTCGATAATAATAGAAATATGCATTTTGATTGGCTCTTAAAGAGCACTCTTGTGATTGGCTCCTAAATAATGGTGCAATTTTATTGTTTTCGTTTTAATTTTATGATTTTTTTGACATCCTGTAGAAATAAGAAATAGACTCGGATTCGAATCCGGATTCGGATTCAAGCTCCGAATCCAAATCAGTGTGTGTAAAAATTTTCGAATTCGAATCCGATTCCGAATCCGAATCCGTGTGTGTGGAAATGCTCGAATCCGAATCCAAATCCAGCACCTTCGGATTCGAATCCGAATCCGGATTCGCCCATCACTGATATATATATATATATAATATATATAATATACTAATAATATATATATATATATATATATATATATATTAATATCATATATATATATATATATTAATATATATATATATAGAGAGGAGAGAGAGAAGAGAGAAGAGAGAAGAGAGCAAGAGAGAGAGAGAGAGACGCCAATAAAACCGGCCCCATCTACGAAAAATGATTATCAATTAAAATATTTACCTAACTACCTACGACCGTACGTCCGGGTTAATTTTTTTCAACGGATGAAGCTTGGTTTTATCTGTCGGGTTACGTTAATTCCAAAACTGTCGACACTGGGCTACAGAAACCCACACGAGTCCCGCAAATGTCGATTACACAGATTTAAAAAAAAATTGGGTTTGGTGTGCTCTTTCTGGTAACAGAATAATCGGTCCAATATTCCTCAATGAAACTTTGAATACCAATGTTTACCTACAGGTTCATATGATTTCTCTGTACAGTTAACTTCAAACGAAAAGCGTTTGATGCTTTTTCCAGCAAGAATGGGGCACTGCCATACTTCCCCGGATTTTTTCCCCCTTTTGTCCATTGACTACCTATATACCCGATTTTACAGAGGAAAGACCATTAGATGTCTCTCCACATCGTCTCCCGACCTCTCACCATGTGACTTTTTCCTGTGGGAATTTCTAAAATCTAGAGTCTACTACCACCAAACAACCCAGAACAATTGACACATTGAAAAACAAACATACGTCAAGAAGATTGTCAAATCCAACAACGTGTATTAGAATGTTTTCAATTAACATGCTTAAAAGTACAGAACTTCTTGCTTTTGTTCTTGACGGAGAACCATTTCGAACATAGACTTTAAATCTCATGCTCTGTTAATTAAACCGTAGGTAAAGGTGTCCTATTATTGTCCTATTACTATACTACAATTTGGATTAGACCTGACGTACGTGCGTAGGTCGGTAGATTTATTATTGATATTCTTTTTTCGTAGATGTGACCGGTTTTATGTGAGCCACTCTGCATATTCTTAATAGTAATTACTAAAGGCGAAATTATATTAACGATCTTTTAATAACTCAAGAATAAACCCGACTAGATAAGTTACAAAAACGTCAAAGTTAAATAAACTGAGGTTAATAAACTAACAATACTTTTCTGAAAAATGTTTCATTCGTTATTCTTATTAAGTAAATGCTTTAACGTTGAACTGTTTAAGGTTATTGTACACAAATTAGTTGCCTATTACTTACATTTATCAAAACAAAGTTTCAACTAAACTATTTATAAACTATTTATAAACTATTTATAAACTATAAACTATCCTTTATGATTTTTTTGGTGGTAGAATCAAAATTAAAAAAACCTTCGGACAAATTAAAATTATTTCTTGTGGATATAAAAAATGATTCCAGCATCTGATTCAAGTTTTTATCTCTGGACCGAAATAAAAAAAACATGCTCCATCCCAATCCATAACATGGTCTTCACGGGTCATATTGTCCCAAAAAATCTGACATACTGCTTTGAAATTCCCTCTTATGCTTCCCTTGTGTGTGATCGATTCTATTTTCAAGGACTCAACGTTTCTCCATAATACGACTCACTGCACATATCACACATGGAATGTGATAAACACCTCCCATAGCCTCTAGTTTAGTAGAGGAAATTATTTGATGACTAAGATGCGTGAGAGAGTCTCAGGAAAATTTAATGATCAAATTAATGTTAAAAATTGTTTTAAGGCATAAAAACCTTAAACCACATTCCTCATTTGGAAAATATCAAAGTGGTGCCGTATTCTCCATCCCTTCTGGATCTTAAGTTTATGCTTAACGCGGAGGTCCAAGTGTTCGAATCCGCGATGAGAAGTAAAATCTTCTGTGACTCATTCATTAAAATTGGGGGCAGGCCTTTGAGTACTCAGCATTATGGGAATGAGAAAATCCCGTGGCTTTAAAAACTACGCCTTGAAAGCGTTCCTTTTTGGGGACGTGGAGTACCTTAGTGGATAAAGCGCCGGTTACTGTTACCTCAGCAACGCGGAGGTCCAGTGTTCGAATCCCGCTGATGAAGAGTAAAATCTTCTGTGACTCATTCATTTAAATGGGGGCCAGGCCTTTGAGCACTCAGCATTTATGGGATGAAAAGAAAACCGGTGTGCTTTAAAAACTACGACTTGAGAAGCGGTTCTTTTTGGGGACGTGATGGCCCCTAGTGTTAGAGCACCGGTTACTGTTACCTCAGCAACGCGGAGGTCCAGTGTTCGAATCCCGCTGATGAAGAGTAAAATCTTCTGTGACTCATTAAAATGATGAATTAAGAAAGAACGTCACCTTTTTCCTTATCCATCTAATTAGGTTTTTATTTACTTAACCAAGATGACTAAGTTACAAGAATTTCTCCAAGCCCCTTGTGGCAACAAAACCATGTCTGATGTACCCTATGTGAATCGTAGAGTAGCGCAGAAGTTTGCGAATCATGACATCTACCTTGCCAGAGAGCTGATTTAAAGATTTTGTGATCAAAATCGTGATCGATATAGTTTTATAAACTATTTAGTAAACACCATATAGTTGTCAGAGTTCACCGCAAAAGAAATATGCTCAGCTATAGAACTATATGCCCATAAATACAATACTTAATATTTCTGACATATTTCTAATACCTTCGATATCGATCACGAATCATGATCCAAATCAAAACCTTTAAAATGCCTGAAATATTTTCAGCCATTTGACCAGACTACTAATTAGTAATATAATATAATAATATAATATAATAAATATAGATTAATAATTAATGATTATTAAATATAATATATAAATTAAATAATAATAATATTAAAATTAAAAAAAAAATTTAAATAAATAATAAAAATTAAATTAAAAAAAAAAAAAAAAAAAAAAAAAAAATAATGGGGGAAGCCCTTAAGAACTAGAAAATGAATGGGATGAGAAAACCGGGTGCTTTAAAAACTACGCTTGAAGCGTTCTTTTTTGGGGACGTGGATGGCCTAGTGGTTAGAGCATCCGGTTACTGTTACCTCAGCAACGCGGAGGTCCAGTGTTCGAATCCCGCTGATGAAGAGTAAAATCTTCTGTGACTCATTCAAAGCATCCATTTAAATGAATGAGTCACAGAAGATTTTACTCTTCATCAGCGGGATTCGAACACTGGACCTCCGCGTTGCTGAAATAACAGTAACCGGATGCTCTAACCACTAGGCCATCCACGTCCCCTAAATGTTACCCATTTAAATGAATGAGTCACAGAAGATTTACTCTTCATCAGCGGGAAAAATAAGCAAAACAATATCCCGTTGTTGAGGGAACAATTAACCGGGCGCTTTTTCCCCTAAGCCATCCACGTTTTTTTTTTTTTTTTTTTTTTTGCGTGCACGTAGTTATTATTTTTATTTGTCGTGATTGTTTAGTTTTAGTTTGCTGTTAAGATGTTCTCATGAATAAAGGTGTTAAAATCGTTTTAAAATTTATTTATATTATAAAAAGAGAAGGATGGGAGTGCAATTCAATTGACATTAAAGCAGTTTATTTGCAAGGTGATATAAATAAAAGACGTGTGTATGTCATTCAAAAGGATTCAAAAGTTGTCCTGAATGCCAAAAACAGTACAATGCAGAAAAAAAAGAAAAAAAAAAAAAAAACTCTAGGCATACGACTGGTCACCACTTTTATTGAGGAGACCAACAAACAGATTCTAAATACTTCAGGTGATACGCGCAGAAGAAGCCAGCGGTCAAGAGAAAACCCGACTTTACGGACTCATGAATATGAGAAAATGATCGGCTAGATGCAATTGGCTCAATGAATAACGAACCTTATTTGTGTTATAACGTTAGTTCTTTAAAGTTCTTTAATTTCATAAATTTTTTTTTTTACAAATTTGACATATGTCACCAAAAAGATTCAAAAGATGTGAATGCCAAAAAGAGGTACCAATTAAAAAAAAAAATTGCACAAGTAGTCACCAGTTTTATTGGAAGCGCAGACCACCAACAGCTTCTAATACTTCAGGTGATAACAGAAGGAGCCAACAGGTTGACAAAAAACCCCCCTTCAACTATTCATTTGAAAATGAGAAAATGATCCAGGACAGATGAATTGGTTGAATGGACATGCGAGGCAGCTGATCTGTGTCTATAACGTACAGTTTCTTAAGTTTTTTAATTTACTTAAATTTTTATTGTCATTTTAAATTTTTGACAATTTGTGATGCGCACCAAAAAGGATTCAAAAGAATCCTGCATGCCAAAAGGAAGTGGTACCAATGCCAAAAGCAAATGTGCGACATGGTGGTCACCATGTTTTACTTTCTACGTATAGAGATACACAACTTTTACAGCTACGAATACTTTAAGGCTGTTTTAACAGAAAGGAACCATCGATGTAAGGAAAAAAACCGCGACTTCTACGACCCATTCCAATATGAGAAATGATACCAGGACATATGAATTGTTGAGTGGGCAAAGAAATTCTTTTACAGAAAAATACAAGCTTAATGATTATAATTTCAGAATTATTTTCTTGGAAATGGTAGCGTCACAAAAAATATTCTAAGATGTCCTGAATGCCAAAACGAGGCATCGCTAATATGCCAACAAAATTTGCACATGTCGCACCATGTTTACTTGGAAGAGCTTACGCGATCAGTCAATTCAGCTTCTAATACTTCTAGGGGGGAATAACCAAGAAGTCGCGGGTAAAAAAACCCTAACTGTTACGATCATTCCGAATCTGATGAGAAAGTGATCACACAGATGCAATTATTTGAATAAATGGAACAAACGAGGCCTGATTTTTTATATTTTAGTTATGCTATAACTCCTAGAAAGTCTTCAGATATTTCATAAATTCTTAGATTTACAGTGGATTGTTGATATATGTCACCAAGGATTCAAAATTTCCTGAATCGGCAAAAGGGTGAAAACATTAACTTGCCAAAGAAATAAATGCGCTCCATGTGGTCCCAGTTTTATTGAAGCGTATTAGACCAACAAGAGCCTCTATCTCATGGTAACACATCAGAAGTAGCATTGGTTAAGAAAAAACCCGACTTCTACGACCCATTCCAATATGAGAAAATGATCCAGGACATATGAATTGGTTGAGTGGCAAACGAGGCCTGATTTGTGTTATAACTTAAGCTCTTTAAAGTTCTATAATTTCATAATTATTTTTTGACAAATTTGAGATATGTCACCAAAAGCATTCAAAAGATGTCCTGAATGCCAAAAAGAGGTACCAATAGCCAAAAAAATTTGCACATGTCGTCACCAGAATTATTGGAAGCGTAGATCACCAACAGCTTCTAATACTTCAGGTGATAACAGAAGCCAGCGGGTTTCTACGACTCATTCGAATATGATGAGAAAGTGATCCACGACAGATGAATTGTTTGAATGGACAAACGAGGCCTGATTTGTGTTATAACTTAAGTTCTTTAAGGTTCTTTAATTTCATAATTTTTTTTACAAATTTGAGATATGTCACCAAAGGATTCAAAAGATGTCCTGAAAGCCAAAAGCAGGTACCAATTGAAAAAACAATAAGTAACTTAGTTACTTACCTTGACTTATTTAGTCACTGAACTAAGCATACGAGTCTAAATCTATAATTTACGATTTAGGGTCCCATTCCTAGGCTTGAGCAGAGGAACAAAAGTCACAGGCTTTAGATTTAATACTAATTACATTCAGAAAACATCGTTGTACAGCTTTGAACATTACCGTCGTTGTTTCTTCAGAACAATAGGATTATATAACGTGCCCCAAAAGATTAGACGAAGATACCTCTGTTTGTCTGGGTATACTGCAAAATAAATAAGTTAAGTAAGATTATATGAGCACAAACTTTTATGAACACCACATTGCACTTGTTTTCGGTGTCTAATATACTCTTTTTAGTTTCTAATCGAACCAGTTTTCCATTGTTGCGAGCCTTCCTGAGGGCTAAACTCCATGATTTATCGAGTGAATCTAGACTCCCGGTTTTGTACATAATTCCAATTGACCATTCACTTGTAGTCCCCCCTGTCTATTCATTATTAAAACGCATATTAAACCATTTTTTATACACCTCTTTTCTTTCCCATACCTTAATACCCTTGATCAATATAATTGAAAAAGAATTCGTCACGAAGATTGGAGGATACATCATATAATATCAAACGACAC
>JABUQX010110161.1:32500-35000 GCA_015478945.1 Trachelipus rathkii | reverse complement strand
CTTCATCAGTCCTAGTTTGATGTGGAGTGGTGGGAAAATAATTTTTCCCCTGTCAACCAGTGGTTCGTTAATGATATTTGATGCACCTACAGTCATATTTTCCCTAGCAGGCCATACAACCTTTTCCCAGTGGTCTTCTTTAGCCCTACTATCCCACAAGCATATGAAACAAGGGTACTTAGTATATCCGCTTTGCTGCCCAAGTAAGATGTTGACCATCTTCAAATCAACGCATATAGACCACTGGTGTTCATTATATCTAAGCTTCTGCAAGATCATTCTTATATTTTCATATTCCTCTTTCAGTTTTGTTGAGTGACCTATTGGAATCGATGCATAACTATTGCCATTGTTCAATAAAACACACTTCAAGCTTCTCGTTGAACTATCCATAAACAATCGCCAATCTTCTGGTCGGTATTTAGGTAACCCCATTTGGAGTAGGAGTCCAGGGATGTTCCTACAGTATACTAGGTCTTCTTCTTCAATGAAATATGGAAGAAGTACTACCTCTCTTGTCCGAAAAAAGTTATTTTACATTCGGCCTTGAGACAGTTCTTTTCACTTAGTCTAGATGCTAAAAGCTCAGAATCTTGCTTGGAGAGACTTAACTCTCGTACTAAATCATTGATCTCTTCCTGGGAGAACTGTTGCTGTGTAGAAGTACTTTCTTCATATTCACTACCACTATCTGCACGTGTGCACACCAAATCCTGGATATCTTCTTCATCAGACAATGCTAGGTCTGGGAGTGTAGTGAACACTGGGATGGGGACATCGTCGGAGTGTGGTACAGGTCGCCTTGCTGATTCCAAATCCGGATACTCAAATTTACGTTTCTTGTAACGATTGATACCTTTCACATTAACCAAACAAAAATAACAGTCACTGTGGTGATTCTTTGGCTCCCGCCATACCATAGGCACACCAAATTTTAAACCTTTTCTTCGTCCATTTTTCCACTGACGTAGATTTTCGACACACGTTTTACAGACCATATGGGGAGCCCAAGACTTATCTTGGTCTCCGAGTTTCATTCCAAAGTATGCCAGATATGCTTGCTTCACAAAGTTAGTAATATTTCTTCTTTGGTTCTCCTGGCAATATTCACCACAGATGTAGCAGAATACATTGGGGTTATTCAAACAGGCTCTTCGTGAAGTACTCATAGTGTTCTGAAAATAGAAAAAATAAAGTATATATAAAGGTAAGCCCCTTAAAAAGAAATAAAACGATATTACTGTAAAATATGCATTAAAAAAGATATTTGTATAAGAGTATATCTGGAACACCCTGTATCTCAAGAACTAGAGCCAATCTTGGAAAACTAATGTCATTTCTGAAATCAGCACACCCGATATACTATAAATTCGATAAAATATCCTTGGCAGCAAAAAATTTTTTGTTGTTGTTGGCCAGTGTAATTAATAATAATAATAATAATAATAAAATAATAATAATAATAATAATAATAATAATAATAATAATAATAATAATAATAATAATAATAATAATAATAATAATAATAATAATAATAATAATAATAACAATAATAATGATGTTTATGTAAATGCTTCTGGAGCATGTATTGCGATGATGATAATAATAATGATGATGTTGAAAACAATGACAAAAATATCATAATAATGATAAGCGTAAGGATAAGCAAAATGTCGATAACTAAACGATAAGAAAGTTATTGAACGAAAGTTTCAGATAAGCGAATCAAAATATTGCAAAATTCATTAGCTACCCAGAGAAATTGAGATCAGGACTACATTTTTTTTTTTTTAAATTTTCGGACACTTTTAATTGTTCTCGTTCACCTTTAATTTTTCTTAGTTGCAGATCAAACGATAAAATTACCTTTTTAAATACATATTATTAATGATAGTGTATATATATATATATATTATTATTATTATATAGAGTATATATATATATATATTATTATATATATATATATATATATATATATATATATATTATATATATATTATATTATATTATATATATACATATATATATATGTATATATATATAGCACATATTATTATTATAAGAGCAAGAAAGAGCATATATATTATATATATGATATATATATATTATATATATATATATATATATATATATATTAGTTATATATATATTATAAGGTATATATATAGAAGAAAGAGTATAGAATAATACATATATATATATATACATATATATATATATATATATATATATATATATATATATATATATTATATATATTGTTATATATATATATATTATTATATACATATACCGTATTCAACTAGGTAGAGCGACGGAGTCGCATGGCAAGGTCGCGGGTTCGAATCCTAGTTCGGATCCTAGGTAGAAATTTACTAGTTCCTCCCGAATGGTGCCCATGAGGTGTGAACTTTTGCTAATATATATATATATGCTAGTATATATATATATATATATATATATATATGCAGCATATATATAAGGTTGGGTTAAGGTTAAT
>JABUQX010110161.1:5000-7500 GCA_015478945.1 Trachelipus rathkii | reverse complement strand
TAGTCTTTTGACGTCTGATGTCCAGACAAAACCGCAAAGAAAAGAATCATAAAGTCGGTAGAACTGAAACACACTCACAATCCGAACCTAATATTAATATTACATTATAACATAATATATATATTATATAATATATATATATATATAAAAAAGATATATTAATATTATATAATATATATATATATATATATATATTATATATATATATATATATATATAATATATATATATATAACATGGGAGTCTTGAATATATAATATATTATATAATATAATAATATAATATATTATATATATTAATATATATATATATATATATATATAATATTATATATATATATATATATAGATAATTAAATATATATATATATATATATATATATCACAACTAATTTGCATTCAAATGGAATTTATTTCACCTAAAAACATGAGTCCTGACACTACTGACACACGTGTTATACGTTTACAACACCATCACAAAGCAAAATTAAACCTACCACTTACTCTCTTCAGTTTTTTAAATAAATAAATATAAGGAATGTCATCCAGTTCTGTAATTATTGAAATTAAATATTATAGTAATTTAATTAATTGAAAATTGAATAATAAAATTTAATAATTAAAATAAAAGCTAAAAAGTTTTTTTTTATTGTAAATCATTGTTTGAGCATCGTTCATATATATATATATATATATATATATATATATATATATATATATATATAGAATATATATAATAATAAACATATATATATATATTTATATTAATATATATATATATAATATATATTATATACTTTATATATATATATACTATACAGTATATATACAGTATATATATATATATATATATATATATATATATATATATATATTATATATAAATAGATATATATATTGTATGATGATTATATATATATATATAAATTATATTATATATATATATATATATAATATATATAATATATAATATATATACTATATATATATATTATAATATATAATATATATATATATAGTATATAATGAAATTGAAGATTTCTATTTTCAATTTCAGGATTTAATTTCAAACAATTATTCAGAAATGAAAATTAAATTTCATTCATCCTAAGAGTTTAATAAACATATAATAAACAGTAATAATATAAACAATAATAAAATATTTCATAATCTAGAATTTCTAAAAGGGGACTACTAATTGCAACAAAGTTTTGTGTCCTTTGATTCAAAGGTTCTTGTTGACCATACCCAAACTCAACAAGACGATAAATTTGCGAATGCTAATGATAATGATAATGATAATGATAATGATAATGATAATGATAAATGATAATAAATAATAATAATAATAATAATTAATACAATATAATAATAATAATAATAAATAATTAATAATAATGAATAATAATAAATAATAATTAATAATAATAATAATAATAATAATAATAAATATATTGCAATTAATAGATAATAATGATAAATAATAATGATAATAATAATGATAATAATAATGATAATAATAATAATGATAATAATATGATAATAATAATGATAATAATAATGATAATAATAAAGCTAATAATGATAATAATAATGATAATGATAAAAATTGATAATGATGATGATTATATGATATGATAATAATAATAATAATAATAATAATAATAATAATAATAATAATAATAATAATAATAATAATAATAATAATAATAATAATAATAATAATAATAATAATAAATAATAATATAATAATAATAAAATAATAATAATAATAATAATAATAATAATAATAATAGCACAGGTAGAGAATGCGAAGAATACCCAGCTACAAACTATAATGTAATAAGCTGCAGGGAATAAACCTTTATACCATGCAATTTCATTATTTTCAAAAGACGGTCATGAGGATCAGTGTCAAATGCTTTTAGTCAAGAAATAATGAAAAATAAAAATGTTCAAAATTTTAAAAAAGTAAATACAATATATTGCAGCGTATTGTCTAGCTTTGTTTGATCTTAAAACAAATTGGAGCTCACTTATTAAGCCATGTTCTTCAAAACAAGAGCCTCTAGAGATAATTATATGCAATTCTCCCAAGAGAAGATCGGCAAAATAAAAGTTGGTCTATAGTTTTTTTTCATCCTTGATTTTGCCTGATTTGAATATCGGAATCTCCCGAGGTACTTTCAAAATATGGAGGAAAATGGACTCCCTAATGTATATGCTAAAATTTGCTCCCCAAATAGGTGAGAGATCTTCAGTCAGCAAATGAAATTGTTTTGCAGGAGTGACATGAAAGTTACCACAGTTTATATACAATTTTACTTTTCGTGTTTCCTCCATAGAAACTGGAAATAAGTAGAATGCATACATACTGTAAGTGTGTTCTCAAATAGGTCATCATTAGAAACTAGTCAATGAAGCAACATGGTAAGACCAATAAAATAATTGTTAATACTATCAGTTATTTTAGCAACGTCATTAATATGACCAGTATCCTT
>JABUQX010110160.1:10000-24392 GCA_015478945.1 Trachelipus rathkii | reverse complement strand
TAACAAGAATTTAGATAATGATATTTAAGTAATTGTAAATTAAATAAATAAAAAATAAATAATATAAATAAATTAAATAAATAAAATTGAATAATAATAATATAAATAAATAATAATAATAATATAATATAATAATAATAATAATAATAAAATAATAATAATAATAATAATAATAATAATAATAACAATAAAGAATTTCAAAAATTAATAAATAAAATCAAAAAATCAAAATTAAAAAAAAAAAGTAGGTGTGCAAATTATTCCTAAAAAAATTGAGCACAAGATTAAAAATAATTTTATTTATTGCAATAACATGCATGAGTGAACGCGTCATTTTATTCGTGAAACATTTTAATGAAATTTTACAATTGTTATTTAAAAACAAAATAGATTTTTTTTTTTTTAACCATCGCTCTATTCAGGGATGGGTTTAAAATACAATACAAGTGTCACACCGCCCAGCGTAGATGAGCAGCGACGCAGGCCTTAAAGTGAGGGAGATTAAATTCAGCAGGAAACAAAATAATAAAAAAATAGAAAAAAAAAGCTTCGTTTTATTTGGGTTTTATTTTTATAGAAAAATTTGCATTACTTTTATGCTTGAGAGGCAAATAAGAAAATGTAAGGTGTCTAAATTATATTAATGGAATAAGAATGATTAATATTTGACACTAATTTAATTCAGACCCCTACTAAAAACTCGAAGGGCATTACGCGGGAGAAATGTGATATTATGAAATCAGCGGGTTAGGACTAGGTGGAGGAGTTCTATGGGTAGAGAGGATGGAGCTAATTGGAGACATCCCCCCCGACCCACGGCGACTACACCAGCAAGTAGCAAACCTCCCTCCAGTTGTCCACTGTTGTAATTTATCTGTTGTGTATTCTTTAACATTTTAAATTTAATTAAACATAATAAAAGCTAAAATGCAAAATTCACAACTATCTAAACAAGTACGTGGCAACACATCAGGACGAAGTTTGATTGGCTAATACAATATGAAGAACGCTCTTGTTTCGCAAAAGCAATTCTCTTTTTCTAATTTTTATTCTTTTTTTTATTTTCACCTTTTTTCAAATAATGTAAACTTTCATTTTGAAAATAAAAATCAATTTCGCAATTCTCTTAATAAAATATTATCAGTTTTTACTATTATAACTAATTATTTCAATCAGAAATCTGAACAAATAATGTTCCTAATATTTGAACAAATAAAAACTAGCCAAAGTTTTTTTTTTTTTTTTTTTTTTTTTTTTTTTTTTTTTTTTTTTTTTTTTTTTTTTTTTTTTTTTTATAAAGATTTGGAAGATTGTGAAACTACTTAATTCATCTTACATCAGATTCAAAGCGTACATTTGGTAATGAAATAAATTTGTTAGTAGTCACCTTTTTTTTCCTCTCTGATTCTTTGCTTGATCCAATGCATTTCTTGCTTGATCAAAAGCATTTCAGCAATTCGGAGAATCTCTTGGTGAGTTGTACTGGAAATATTAAAAGCTTTCGATAAAGTTTGGCAAAAAGAAAGCTATGATCTCTAAATTTTTTTTTTCTTTATCTGTCATTTTCTTTTTTCTTTTTTTTTAACTTATTTCTTTTTGAGAATATATTAAATATTTCTTTTAATATAGTCGGCTAATTTTTTAAGGTATTTCTTTACTAGGTTGTGTGTTAGGAACGGAAGAGTTTTTATTAAGATTGGGATTTTTGAGATATACAACCACACACATCACACACCACACACACACACACACACACACCAAGGGGTGAAACACTCACACACGTCACACGACACACACCTACATATATATAGTTGGTATATAGTGAATATATATATAATATATAATATATATATATTACTATTAGGCTATTATGCATAATTGATATATATATACTATATAGTATATAGATATAACTTAATATAGTATAGTATATATATATATATATATATATTAGTAATATACTTATAGATATATATAATTATATAGGGGTATATATACTATATATATAATATATATCTTAACTCTGAGTATATATAGTATATTATAGTATAATATAGATATATAATATATATAATATATATAGATATAGAGTATATAGTATATATATCATATATATATATATATATTATAGTATATTATGTAGGGTAGGTATATTATATATATATATATACATATATAGTATATATGTATATATATATATATAGGTAGTATTAGTATATATATTATATATATATATAGGTATAAGTATTTATGTATATTTATTTACTTAAAATATTATATATATATTATTATTAGTTGATATATATATATATCAAAACCATATTTTCAAAAAATAATATTTTTTAAGAAAATTATAAAACTATAAAAACAATGTTTTCTTGTTCTTTTTTGTTTTGTTTTCTTGCTTTAAAATTCCAATATTAATTTTTTTTCAATTTTATAGTGATTTCATACTTTGTTTTTATGTTTTTGTCTTGTTTGTGCGCCACACCTCGCTTTAAATTAAGACTTTATAAAACAACATATAATTTTTTCACATTTCAAAATGGGACTCAAATCCAGGAGTATAGTATATTATATAGTATATTTTTGTATATTATAGATATATATATATTATTATAATATATAAAAATTTATATTCTATTAAAAAAGGTGTGTAGATATATGATATATATAATAATATTATATATTAATATATATATATATAATATATAGTAGTAGTAGGTATTATAACTATGATATTTATGAAATACAAATTTCCGCATTAAAATGTGTACCTATACGGAATACGCCAACGTTGCTAAAAACGCCAACGTTGCTAAAATGGAATTTATCCTTAAGAAATGTTTGCTAATTTAAATTATATCTAAACCTAAATAAATTATTTAAAATTAATTTTATTTTAATTTAAATTTCATTTTATTTAAATTTAAATTTAATTATATAAATTCTCCAATTCTGAATATTCTGAAACCACAATTTTCTGTAAATTCAAAATAAAAATTGCTTCATAAAATATATTTTGGCATTTGTGGCCTTTTCCCACACGCTACTATAAGGCTTTTATTCTTCCCAATTCAAAATTCATTTTATTATTGTTAATCCTCAACTTAAATCACGTTAAGGATTAAATTTGACATCACAACACAACCACAAAATTGAAGAGAAATAATATTTTTTGGTGGTAGTAAATATAATTTTTCGTGTCCAAGTTTTGTTTGGCTATTTTTGATCAAAGGATGGAATAGAAACACTGAAACTGAAAGAGAAAGAAAAAGAAGAAGAAGAAGAAGAAGAAAAAGAAGAAGAAGAAGAAGAAGGAGAAGAAGAAGAAGAATTCGATGTTTCGAAGCCTTTTTCGTTTATCTTCTTAAATTCGATTCAAAAAGGATAATCTGAATAAAGATAAATGAAAATCTCCTATTCGCCTTAATATAATTTTCAATATACTTTTATAATATATATATATATATATATATATTATATATATATATATTATATATATATTATATAAATATATATATATAGTATATATATATATAGTATATATAATATATATATATATTACTGCTGTATAATATAATACAGTATATATATATATATAATATCATATATATATATATATATATATATAATATATTAGTAATAATATATAAAGTATTTAGAAGAGTAGCTAGTATATATATATATATATATAGTATATATTAGTAGCTAAACTTTAGTGAAAAATCTCCAAACTATTCACCCTAAATATATGGGTGTTTATATGTATATGTGCATGTATATATTTTGTATGTATGTGTGTATGCGCGCTCGCATCTGCCTAAAATATTTACAGATTAATAAAGGTAGGACTTATTTCTTCAACTACTTGCCACTGCATTGAAAAAAATAAACTCGACAGGCAATGATTACAAATTGCAAATTATTCACAACTTTTATTTAATTCGATTCATTGAATCATTTTCAATTATTATATTATAATGAAGGTTTCGTTAATTCCTGAAACTGGTTCTTTAAATTCCAGAAATCCAAATTGTTCAAAAGAAAAACATTTTATGATCCAAATAAGTCGAAAAAAAAAATTTGCTTTTTCTTAAATTTGTCAATCTTATTTGTATGGAATTTTATCAATGATTTTACAATGATAATAAATTTTCTTCTATTAATCTTGTTAATCATATTAGAAATTCATCCAGCTTTTATTTTTTACGAATCGATGTCGAGTTTTAAAGTTTTAGAATACATTCAAACTGAAGAGAAAATTGATCGAGAATTATTTGATCAAATGTCGACCATTTTAGGTGTCGACTGTTCTTCCTCTCGACGATTTGGTTGTAGTGCCTCTAGGATTATCGAAAATAATAATAATAATAATAATAATAATAATAATAATAATAATAATAATAATAATAATAATAATAATAAAAATAAATAATAATAATAATAATAATAATAATAATAATAATAATAATAATAATAATAATAATAATAATAATAATAATAATAATAATAATAATAATAATAATAATAATAATAATAATAATAATAATAATAATAATAATTATAATAATTATAATAATTATAATAATTATAATAATTAATAGTTAAATTATATAATGAATTGTAATTATAATGTTATAATAATAAAATAAGTGTAAAAAATAATAAATATATAATAATAATAATAATAATAATAATAATAATGAATAAATAATAATAATAATAATGATAATATAATTGTATAATAAAGTAATTAAAGTTTAATGATGAATAATGAATTAATGATAATGATAATTAGTATATGATAATAATAATAATAATAATAATAATAATTAATAATAATAATAATAATTAATAATCAATTAATAATAATTAAATAATAACATTATGAATAATAAGAAAATAATAATAATAATAATAATAATAATAATAATAATAATAATAATAATAATAATAATAATAATAATAATAATAATAATAATAAAAATAATAATAATAATAATAATAATAATTCTTGTATTGTCATTTAATTAAGATCTGTTAATGATATTTGAAATAGGAAATAAAGCAGCATCGCATTAACAAATCATTAATGTTTGTGATGTCTCCTTAATTGAATTGTGTTGTGTGACTGCCTAAATAATCTCGTCTCAGACAAACAAACTGGCACCCTCAGACACGCATGCGAACTCACTTATAATCACATACGCATTTACGCATGAATACACATACACGCGTGTGTAACTGTGTATGCATGTCTGTGTAAGGAAATGTGTTATCGACTTTACCACCAATAGAGTTCGTGATGGAACTGACATTGTGATTGTGTCTGTGGTTATAAATTTAAATAGAGAAAGGATTAGACAGTCTGGATAGACTAATTACACAAACCCTCTTCAAAGAGGGAGGTATGGAACTGGAAAGTTCAGAAGTATTTAAAAAAAAAAAAAAGCCTCACACCTCACGGGCATAGCTCTGTTCAAGGAAGGGAACTTCTCTAGGTAATTTCTACCTAGGATCCGAACTAGGATTCGAACCCACGACCTTGCCATGCGACTCCGTCGCTCTACCGTTTGAGCCACGGTAGCGGCACAAATAGCGCGATATTATAGAGACTGGATAAATATTTGCTGTGAGGTTGGTGGGTGTTGTATGGGTGCTGCTGGCGGGGGCGAGTGGGGAGCTTGGGGGTGTTGGTGGGTGGGGTGGATTTTGTCAATTTCATTGAATCGGGGGAGGCTCGATTTTTGAGACTGGATAAATATTTCGGCGGTTAAAAGGAGATGAAGAGAATCAGAAGTGAGAAAAAGAGAGAATGTGTGAGATCAGAGGAAACGAAAAGCCATAGAATCCATCCTTGCAAAGTCAGCAGTGTTAGTGGAACAAGCTCCTCAGAAGAAAACACAACTTGACCGGTCTAAAAAGGTCATGAAAGTCTTCAAAAAACCAACATTTAGAGTGAGTTTGCAATAATTTTTTTTGTAGGTGTGTGTGTATGTGTGTGAGGTTGATTTTGCTTGTGTGTGTGTGTGTGTGTGTGTGTGTGTGTGTGTGTATATGTGGGTTTTCGAAAATTCAACCATTAAGTTAACAATACACTTACCACCTCGTGAGAAAACTTAACTGGCTGTTCGTCGGAGCTCTTCATAACATTTGTATGACGTCATCATCACCAAATGCTTAACATTAATTATAAACATCTGAATTAATAGAGTAGTTCCTCCTGTATCTTCTCTTTAGTTCTATTAAACTTAGCAATAAAAGCTTCGAAAATGTAATGTGAAACACCAAAGTGATCACGAATGCTTTGCTATAGACTCACCTGAGCTTTCAAGTCATAGCATTAAAACCAGGTTTGTGGGATCATTATCGGATAAGTAAGTTTTACTGGATGGGAATCTGAATTGGAATCCGATGTGAAAGTCCCTTGATACTAAGTATAGTTTCAATCGGAACAGCTTTATTCTTATATAGATGGAATCGGGGTCGAAACTGAAATCGAAATAATATGATTCTAAAGAAATGGAATCGGCACAAGATCGATATAGCATTATCCTATATAGAAAAATTCGAAATCGGGGTCCATGTTAATTTGGTCCATACAGTTATTTTGGTGGTATTTTCGAAAATTTATTTTTGTATTTTAATAGAAATTAGGTGAATATTCCGATACGAGTAATTATGTAATACCCTTTCCCATTATGCGATCCCACTAATTCCTATGTATTAAGAATCCACTTATAGTGTTCTTTATATAAAAACTAGTTGTAATAGTCAATTTTTTTATTATATTATGAGTTAAGGGTTTCATGTAAATTTTAACGATATTTAAATTAGATATGTAAAGTTATTATTTTTGGTGTTTTTTGGTAGATGTTGTGTGAATTTGTTGCGGTGTTTGTGATAAATGTGCGAGAAAAAAAATTCGTAGCAGAAAAAAATGGCCAAAAAATATGCTGAATTTTGCACTTTAGGTTTTAGAATTTCTATCATTTTTAGTTTGTTAGCCGAATTTAATTTGAGTAATATTCTGTTTTCGATTGTCCGTGATGGACGAGATATAGATTAAGATTGCGCATAAAATAAAATAGATAGAATATGATTTACTGAAAACAGGAAAGATGTGTGAGATGGTAGAGCTATGTGTTGATGGGACAATCATTTGAAGATTTAGAGGCGCGTTTGAGTATGTGCACTTACGGGATGAGGGTTAATGGTGTAGTATACTGGGGGGTTATTGATACTATAAGTGATGAGTCTGTATAATATATATATATATTATGGATTAGTATTTAGGTAGTAGTATTTATGTATGATAGTGAGTTATGTATAAGGGTTAGTGGTAGGTTTATATTATTTGTATCTTCTAATATATAATTGTTCCATTATGGTGAGTATAATGGGGTGGAGGTAGTGATGTATAGTGAGTTGATAATTTTATATATAATTATATATATTTATTATTATATATTATATGGTAATTAATCAATATTTTCTCAGTCCATCCTTATTGGATATTCGATATTAATGCGATATAACATAATATCGATAATTATCGGAGATTAGGATATAATAATATCGGATATAATTCTAGTGCACTGGTAGTATAGGTGATAGTGATAGCTGTTAATATAGTATATAGTGAATTAGTAATAGGTGAATGATGATAGTAAGGTTTAGTGAGAATAGGATTAATTAGGCTACTTGTAGAGTATTAGTATATAGTAGAGTATATATAATAGTATTTGATAGTAGTAATATTGAGGATTACGTAAGTTTAGTGAATAGGATTAGTGATTGTCTAGGTGGATGATATTATGATTGTCAGTATATTATGATTTGAGAGGTGTAGGTGTTATTAATGAGTAATATTTATATTTATTCAGAATCAATTGCGTCTCTGTTTACGACTCCTTCAGTTTTGAATTTTCTATTGCTTTTTTGTTGGAAAATATATTAGTAATTAATTTAAGTAATATGATAGGTATTATTATTATCGTAAGTTAGAGATTTATATAATATGTTACTTAGTTTCAGATAGACAAATAGATAGATATATAGATTACTATTAACTGTAATTTAATATCTTAACATGTTTCATGTTTTATATTGTTTTTTTTTAGTTTTATACATATATAGGAATACCCATAGTGGATTAAACCGCTATATTAAGATGTAGTAATTCTATTGATTGCTGTCTTTCGAGTCCTATCTGGGAACTTACAGGGATAGGAGCTATTCCCCTCCCATCTTACCATGGAGTGTCTCCTGAACTCCCTCGTCTAACTTTTGCGTATTTGATTTAGGTGTTCTCGGAGGGCTCCTACCGCCCTCTCTTACTGGGTATGGAATAAATCTTCCTTCTCCTCTCTGTCACCACCAGGTTTTCTCTTCCCCAACCTAATGGTTTTTTTTTTTTTGCCGTTCTTTTTTTATAATATTTTATTTATTTTAGTTAATGTTTTTTTCATTTATTTATTATTATTATATATATGCCTATATACTGTATATGCATTATAATATGATTAATAATTTGCGAGTTTTCTTGTTAAAGTGTCGTAATTTTTAGAAGTAGTCTTAATTTTTAATGATTTTTTTTTTTTTTTTTTAATTTTTCGACCTTTTTTTTTTTACATTGCGTAATAAACCTAGTTTGATCAATATTTCAATTTTATCAAATTGTTTTTTCTGTAAGTGTCGACTTTTCGATTTTAATTTCATTTATAATATACTAATATTTATACTATAAATGTTGCAATTTTTAATAAATATATTTAAAAATACTCGAACTTTTTAATATCTATAGCCCGATTATCCATCTGTAATATTTTCAATTGTATAGTTATTCTAATGATTTTTAATATATGTAGCATATATATAAAAATAATATTAATAATATAATTATTAGATTAATGAAATTTAGTGTATAATTTATAGCGGAGTCGCTAAATATTAGAAAGAATATATGGACATTTTTTTATTTATTAGTTTATTTTTTAATGTATTATTCTAATTCCTTATCTATTATATGATATATTTGAGCTTACATTATTTTATTTATAATTTTATTATATATATGCAATTAAACATTAAATTCACTTAGTTATATTAATATTTATATATCTATATAGTTGTTCTGTAATATTATTCCATTAGTTTGGTTAGGTTTTTAGACTTTAGTTAATACTTGATTAATTATGATGATTAGTTAGTAGTGATGTGATTATAGATATTTCTGATTATATATAATAAATATTATATTTATTTAATTTATATATTTATTTTTTATTATTATTTAAATTTATAGTGATTCTCTAATCAAATAACTTACTCCATTTATTGAAACATTCGACCGTCAATATATAAAAATGATGGTAACTCACCGATGTGTTTATGTATGTAGTTTAAAAATTATAACGATTATTATAATACTCCGGTGTACCCACCCAGATGTCAGATAGTCTGTGTCTCTCGTCTTAGTGACTTACTGGGGAGGACTAATTACCCCTCCCTCGGGGAATAGTCTTCTGAACCCCGCTGCTTTGGTCATTTGGGTGTCGGATGGTTCTTTTATCCGTACCATCCTCCTCCGATTCCCCCATACTCTACGAGCACCCTATAATATATATATAGATGAGTTAAAACTCCTTATTAGTGCGCTCGATCATTAGCCCCTATAATAGCCAATTTTAATTAATAATTTATTTATATATAATATGATATATATATAAATATATTTATTATATTTATTATAATAATAAATAATTAATTATAATAATTATAATTATATATTTACATCGCTTATTCAATTATATTTATATTAATATATGACATTATGACTTTTGATTGATAACCATATCTATAACTTATATATTCCTTTAATATTTTAATATAATAATATATTATGATACCTATTAAGTTAATATAAAGTACAGATGATATAAATATACATAATAATAATAAGTAATGGAACGTATGTGCCCCGTAGTGAGTGATATCTTAATCGTCATTACGAATATAGAAATAATGGTGCTATCCTAATATATCCTTAAAATATTTGCTCATATTATCTATTTAACGACTTATCTGAAAGCCGTAAAAGATTTGATGTATATGAGAGAAGAGCGTATTAAGAGAAGGCATGATATACTAAATAGTCAAGGAGTTTACTTGTCCCTAGTTAGTTTGAATCTTTTACGTCATAAGATCATAAAAAATATTAGTAACTATCCGTAAAATGTTGACTAGTATTGTATGTTTACCTGCATCTATAGTGTCTGTAAGAGCTGCTAATGAAGACTGTCAAGGTTAGACGCTTTTTAAGAGTGTCCCGCCTCATTCTCATTATAAATTACAGTATTATAATGTACTAGTGAAATTTAAATTTTAATATAACCAACTTAAAATAAATAAATAAATCTCTGAAATGGTTATTGCATTATAAATAAGCTTTACAACACTTTATCACTACATGATATTATAATTTCAAACTTGTTTTATTACTTCTTCTTCAGGTTCCGCCTATATATATTGGCGGATTTGGTTGTTAATATTACCGTTAGAATACTAAATATACGATGAATTGTAAAGAAATCGAATTATGATTTCATTAAAAAACAAACAAAAAAACGTATATATCGAGCTCAGACGAGAGAATATTAAGAATCAAGTTGCTATCTTGATATGGAGAGTCCTAAATATGAAAATATAATATTTAAATATAGTAATTATTCTTGACATATATTATTTTGTTATTAGTATAGTATATTATTCATTGACGATATTATTAGTTATTTATATATTAGTATAAATATACATATATATATTAGTTATTAATAGTTTGTATAATTATTAGTAGCTTATAGTAATATAGATATTTTTACTATTTAGTAAATATAATATGATATGTAGTACAGTATATATATATATGGTTTTATATATAATAGTAATAGGTATAGTATATAATCATTCTCGAACCCCTATATCCAACCTAAATAAATAATGTGTATGGTAAAGTTGACAGACGCACCGAATGCGGTGCAGTGACGTGCGGCGCACAATTTAAGTGTCGCGGTACAATGCTGCTTGGGAGCGCAACGCAGGCGAATTGCTTGCCATCCCCTGCGTGATTCCGCATCCTAATACTGCTGGTAAATTTTCCTATGTAATTAGATTGATTTGTATATGAATGTGTTGGGCTATTTTTTAATATTGAGCTTTGGTAAGACTATATATATATTGTGAGGTAACATTAATAATTATATAGATATACGATAATAAATTAGTATGTATATATGTATATTGATTGTAATATATATATTATATAATGACATATTATTATTTATTTCTAGTATATTATTTCTAGTATAGTTATAATAAGTATAATTATAGGTATTGGAATATGTTAATATATATCAACAGCATCACCTGACTGAAAGTAATAAGAGAAGAATCTGCCTCCTCTGTTAATCATACCAAGTGCGTGTAGCAACTGAGAGATCATATTGTAGTCAATCTTCAATAACCGTTAAAATATCTATCAGGTTAGAACGAGAGAGTTTTTCATTACTTCTGCGTAATGTAACTCTATTAAATTTACTATGATATGCAGTGTGTTTATCTCATTTTGTTTATGTTATTATTTCTATATTACTGTATTCGAGTTATACTATATTTATAATATATTATTATATATAATTATATAGATAAGTATATATATATAGTTATATTACCGTTATTTATTACGTAATAAGTATTATTATATTATATAGTTAGATTTTTATATATATTGATTATATATATATATATCATATATTATATATTATAGTAAATATATTAGATATATCATATTATATATAATAGTATAGTATATATACATATATACTTTTATGATATATATATTATATTAATAATACAGAATATTTTTATATATTATGTTTTATATATTAAGTATATTCTATAATTATATATGATTATATAATATATAATAGATAATATGTTATTAGCGTTCACTATAATATATATATAATATTACAGTATAGTGTATTCAAAGTAGAGTATATAAGATATATCTATAATCATATATATATTTAATATAGATTATAAATGTACAATGTTATAGTGTAGATATATTATATAGTTTATATATTTATAAATGAGTATATTATATAGACTCGCAGCACAGAATAGAAAGTATAGTTATATATTATTGATTTTTATATATATTATATAAATATTATTTATTAATATATATATTTAGTCTGATATAGTTTGTTACTCGTAATATTTTCGTCAAAGAAATTAGGGTAAAAGAGCTCGGAATATGGAATAATAAATTTATATAAGCGTTTAACATTATATCATGCAGAATCAATTATTATTTAGAACGATTAATAGAATAAAAAATATTAATATATTGTGTTACGAATAAATTCTTACGTCCCAATTTTATCAGATATTCCCTGACATACAAAATATTGCATAAAGAAAAAATAAGTAATATGAAATATATTTTCTACAATTTTTGTAGCGTGATAGTATAAACTCCCTAAAATATACAGACCAGAAACTTAATCATACACACATTTCGTTATGTGTATATTCTAGTAATATTTATAATTTACAGATGGATTGAGTGTAGCATAATATGAATGATTAATAGACGGAGCTATTTATTCTAAAATATTATTTATATTATTATTATTATTATGTATTATTATTATATTTATATATTATATACATTATAGATTATATTATATATTATTTATATTATGTATTGATATTTATATTTTATGTAATTATTATTATGATTTATTATTAATTATAATATTAATTATTATTATTAGATTATTTATTTATTATTATTAATTTATTTATTTTAATGATTTTTATTTATTAAGTTTATTAATTTATATTTTTATGTATTAATTATGAACGTATATTAGAATGTGATCTGTAAACCACGTACTTATACTACTCTCTCTCTTACTCTCTTCCTCTTACTCTTCTATTCACTCTCTCTCTCTCTCTCTCTCTCCTCTCTCTCTCTCTCTCTCTCTCTCTCTCTCCTCTCTGCTCCTCTCTCTCTTCTCCTTCTCTCCTCTCCGCTCTCCTCTCTCTCTCCCCGCTCTCTCTCCTCTCTCTCTCTCTCTCTCTCTCTCTCTTCTCTCTCTCTCTCTCCCTCTCATCTCTCTCTCTCTTACTCTACTCTATCTCTCTTCTCTCAAGCTTTTATACATTAAAATGCGTACTATTAGTTCATGTAGTGTTTATTATCTGTGTCCTTCAAACTTGTGCTTTCGAGTTCTCCTGCCATAGGTAACTGAGTTATTCTTATATTCAATATTCATACTTCCATTCTCGATACTCAAATACACCTATCTTGAAGAAGTTATTATCTTTCCTCTGAACACCCTTGAATAACATCTCAGTAGATTTCTGTTTCTAATAATTTTCTTATATTATCTATAGTATATTAAAGCATAAAAGTTAATACTCAAAATCATCTAATGTATCTATATATTATTCTAATTAATATATATATATGTATCAGAGCTGAAATTAAGATTTATATTATATTATATTATATATAGATTCGGTATATACAGTAATCTTAAGTAACCATATCAGCTTATATTATGATATATATATATAGAATAATTATAGAAACTGAGCAGGTAGTTTCTTATTATACAATAAGGAAATTGGATTTCCAATCTAACTTAAAGTTACTCCTACAATGAATGAAACAAAAGTTCTGAAATAGTTAAATTAAGCAATTGAAAGGAGCTTTCATTAAATTTCGAGACAAGTTTATCATAATAACAAAGTTTCCGTTGAAAACGTTTTCTTTAATTGCTGAAAGCTTAAATAAAAGGATAACTAATTTATATTTATTTAAAGATAAATTCAAACTTTTTACCTTTCTCGCTCGGAAACATATAACACAATTATGTAGAATTATCATCATGTAAATTATAATGTCAACTATTTATGTCGATTCCCAAGTTTATATTATGTTTATGCTATATACTTACTTTTTATATAAGGATATATGCAGATAGAATACTCTTACAGAGCGCAAGATTTGCCTTCTATTAATATAATTGAAGAGCATAACTTTGTAATACTTATTATACTTTATACTTTGAAGAAGCTTTGTAAAACTAAGTAGCACTTGTACATTAACTAATTTTATGAAGAAATATATCAATAAGACAAAAACAAATCAAAAGATTATCCTGTTAAGATCTGATATTTTATTTCAAATCTTTTAAAGTCGTCATAGTGAGCGTGAAACTCGGAAAATGAAGTAAAAATTTAAAGACGTTCTTGTCGGAATTTGTTAGAAGTGTACATGAATGAATGCAGATAGTCGTTAAATCACAGG